>JAWZYV010012954.1:0-135313 GCA_038373885.1 Cheiracanthium punctorium
CAGTTATTAGGGCATTTCAAGCGATGTAGCTTCAGAATTCCCGCCAATTGAGTACATTGATTTAACTTGGGGGAAATCCGCCAAATTTCAAAAAATTGAAATCTTCGCATTTAGTACATCGAGGTAACGATGAATAAAACGTTATAGTTGATAATTTAAAAATGCGGCTGTATTAAGGGATTCTACTTTTCAAATAAATGCCTGGCGGTCGAACCATTTCCCATTTTGATTGCTGCTAAGTCAATGCTTCGAATGATTCCCTGAAAAAACTCTTGCAAAATGGCGTATGCTGGCACTTTGGCGAGGCTTAGATTTGAAACTGGATTTTACTTGAGACTGGTATATACGTATAATAAGACTGGTTATAGATAAAAATGAATGTTGGTATGTGTGTAGGAGGTTGAAAAACTCCAGCACCGTTTCACCGATCACCATGAAATTTGGTTCACCTAAGTCTTTTATCATGGAGAAGGTTTTTATACTATCCGTTTTCCTCTAACTTTTCACTAGGTGGCGCAGCAGAACGTCGAATTCTATTCCGTTTAGCCGTTTGCTATGCGAATATCGTCCAACCAATTTCGATGAAATTTGGTACACGCGAATATTAGAACACGGAGAATATTTTTCACTATCCATTTGCTGTAACTTACCGCTAAATAGCGCTGCAACGCATCAACTTCCATACCGTTCGACTGATCGGCATAAAATTTTTTATACTTACACATTTGAGAACGAAGAATATATTCTAAATGCGTTACTTTTGATGTTACTCACCACTAGATGACACTGCAATGCATTATTATTTTAACTCGCCACTAGATGACGCTGCAGCAGGCCAAAGTTTTGACCATTCAAACGGTGGCTATGAAAATCAGTATACATAGCTATTTGAACAATGAGAATATTTTGGCGTTATCCATTTTGCTATAACTCGCCACATGACGGCGCTGTAGCAAATCATTACTTTAATTAACCACTAGATGGCCCTGCAGTGTATCACTTCTTGACTGTGCGAATGATCGCTATGAAAATAGGTATACATATATATTTGAACACGGGGAAGAGTTTGGCACGATCCATTTTCCTATAACTTGACACTAGATGTCGCGTCAACACATGAACTTCAAGACTATTCAGCCGATCGTCATGAAAATTCGTATACATCGATATCTGAATGCGAAGAATATTTTTGCCGTATCCGTTTTGCTAAAACTCGCCACTAGATTGTGCTACGCCGCATCGCCTTCTGCACCGTAAAAACGATTGCCTTGAAATTCAGTATGCATGATTATTGAACACAATATAACGCGATATCCATTTTGCTATATCTCTTTATTGCAATAAATAGTAATAACAACAAATATTAATATCAAAAAGTCCATTCATTCCCGTGCGAAGAACGGGTACTTCAGCTAGTAAATAATAAAAATAAAATACAAAGAATTAATTATGCAGTGCTTTTTCATATAATTAAGGAATTAGCTACATATAGCTTACATATAGCTTTCATTTAAGATTATTTCATTTGTGTCTACAGTATTTGTTAAAAGAAACGGTTCTGTAACTAAAAATCATTGTTAATAGTTTGATTATTCGGTCCATTAATAAAATATTTTTTACTATTTCTTTTTTAGTTTATATTTATGTATAATTCAAATGAATGGTAACATGCACGTATAAATATTGAGGGAAGTGAGAGAATACAAAAGTATTACATAAATACTTTACAGTAGAATATTGTTTATCCAAAGTAATTGGGACCGACTGCTTTTGGATAATCAAAAATGCCACAATTTTGATATTATGCACAATTCCGTAGCTTATTTTTTATTATGATTAAAAGTAATTTATAAAATGTTAAGTTAAGCAGAATAGAGAAATAAGAACAGGGCCGATCCCAGATGAAAATCTTGGGGGGTGAAGAGAGGTAAATTGCCGACTGAAAAGATAGATTTGCCGATTCAGTTCCCAAGTTGGACACCTCCCTATATTGGACAGTTTTCCGGGGAACAGAATGTGCCCATAACATAGAAACAGCATAAATACCTCTTTAAATTCTACAGAGGGAGCCGCAAAAGTTCGACTTTCAGAGGATTCACATTATTTACGCATTAATGATCAAGCTGGTTTTTACATTAATAAAGTCAGTTATATGAATAAATTGTAGAGGTCTTCTATAAAATATTCATAACATTTAATTTAGTCATAAAATAGTCTCGAAGAAAATATTTGCCTATCCGTATGCGACAAAACTATCAGTGTCCTAGTTTGGGGGGACCCTCAATGGAGTCTATATTTACTTAAAAAAAAGGAAAGGAAGCCATACCGAGAGCACTGTTTATAAAATACTTTCCAACACTGTCTTATTTGCGTATATACTATTGCATACCTGCCAATTCTACTGGATTTTTCAGGAGACTACTGGATTTTGATGGTTTCTCCTGGTCTCCTGATTTTACATTAAAATCTCCTGGTTTTCTAACATTTTGAAGCTTTAATAATCGACACATTTATTTCCCAACCATTTTTAAAAGGTTACCGCTTTCTGGGTCTATTCATTCAAGATGGACCAGTATACCATGGTATTTTATTCCAATAATAAAGATTTGTGCTTAAATTGATTACTCATTTGTCAAGGATTCTTGAAAATGTCAGAATTAGATGGCAAATCGTTTAATTCTATCATTTTTTGAGAGAGTTCAAAGTCCCAAAATTTTACTACTTTTTTTTTGTTTGTTTGTTTAAAAAGAAGATATTTTGTAAAATTTCGAACATTTAAGAAAAAAACTTGTGAACGTTGAAGTTTTATTCATTTTATGTCAAAAGAATGCAAGAAAAATGTGTGGCTCAATTGCAGAGAGCTGATTCTCCGACTTCCCCTTTTGTGTATCTGAATAAGAATAAGAATAAGTTAGCATAACTAAATATCATACTAAAAGTGTACTAAGTTTAAATTTTCAAATGACTTTTACATTGAAGAGGTAATTTCACGAAGGTATGAAGTAAGGCAAATGGCGAAATATGTATTTCCCCTGGTTACCCCCTGAATAAATCCCAGAAAGAGCTAAGAGTGCACAAAGATATTTGTATATTTGTATAATTTATAAACATATTACCATGTATTTATAAATTATACAAATATTAGCAACAAAAGTGTGTTTTATGAGATTTCAAATAAAAAAAATTGTAGCTATATATCAGACCAACGTTCACATGCCAGATATTGAAAGACCGTATAAATTAAACGCTTTAAGAAAAAGTCATTGTTAAAAAAAAAAAGAAAAAATAATTATAAAGAAGAATATCCAAGCTTCATCATAGGTAGAATGCATCAGTTCTGCTAAATTAATAAATATATAAACAAAACATGTTTATTTACAGCATATTTAAATTAGCAGGATTTACATAATGAGATACAACAAAGGCACAGCTGCAATAATTCATAATATATTGATTGTCAGACCAGAATAAAGCACCAAAACGCCTCAAAACAATGAAAGAAAGAATAAAGATCCAAAATGTCTTGAAACAATGAAAGAAATGAAAAATATCATCTTTAGCACTCATTAGGAAGTACTTATAAAATAATGCATTAAAAAAGACCAAAATATAGCTGAATTTCAGTTTTGTGGTTAACGCAAAAGACCTACACTGTCCATATAAATTAGGTGCTATACGCTACAGAAATATAAATCCTGGGTATGAAAACAAACTTTAATGAGTATTAATGTTGGCCTCTAATGTCTAAAAATATAGATAAAAAAGAAAAAGCATTTTAAAATCCAACTATTTATATTTTCCTCTGAATTATTATCAAGAAATTGATTTCAAAGAATTATTTTTGTATTCACGAGGCATTGTATATTTTAACATATAGTCAGTTCTGCTTATTATGTATCTATACATACAGAAAGAAAAAAAAGTATAAAAAACTAGACATTATAATTAACACTCTCTAAGAATTGAAAATATATGGATATTTATGTAAATATATATAAATAATATAAATTGTGTGTGTGTGTGTGTGTATATATATATATATGTATTTATACAAACGCATCTGTAAAAATTTAGCAGCTTTTATCTATATACTACTGTCAGAGATAATAATAGGACTACTATTATAATAATATATTATTTATATAATAATAGGTGGATTATACGAGTGAGAACAATCCTTTATATTGATAATCTGTGTTTAGCATTTTAAAGTTATTGATGGAAAAAAGAGACATAAAAAGGGCTAAACTGAAACTATTGGCTAAAACTTATGCATTTTAGTGTACGTTGTTGATACACTTTAGATCGCAACAAGTTCTATCCCCTTCTCTTCTCAATTTTAAATACTGAACATTCATTAAAATTCAGCAAACAACATTCTTTTTTTTATGTATTAATTAAAAATTTCAGAGCGTGAAATATGCTTGTAGAGTTGCACTTAAAATATCTCTGACTATAGTTATTATATATATATATATATATATATATATATATATATATACATATTAAGCATTACATTTAGAGATGCGTACAGTGTGCATAGTGTCTAATTAAATGTACTTGTATTAGCTTGTAAATTATTGATTAAATGAAATATTTCACAACGCATATTGTTAAGAGAATGAAATACCTATTAATAAAAAATGAAAATATATAGTTTCAACTGATCCTTCAAAACATTTTAGGTTTCATATATACTCCTCGCGCGTGCATCATTATTTCATTTTCATTCATTTATTAAGCAGTTTTAGTCATAGGTATTTGAAAATTAAAATGTGTAATAGCAAGCATCAATAACGTTCTCCACTGAGAGAAATTTATTTCAATAACTTATTCTGCATTATATTTTTAAATCCGCAAAAATATCTGTTTTTTAAAGCTTCTATGCTGTTCATACAGGCGAAGACTATCATCTTTCTCCCTAGCTCCCTGTCTAACGAGGTTACTGTACAATTTCCCCGCTGCCTGTAGAAACAGGTTTATCCTTCCCTCCACAGCGCAGCGCGTGTCTTGGCGCCAAATGCTCTGTATCCATTAGTGTTTGTTTACACGCCTTCGGTACTGAGCGGACTGTTATAAGCGAGCTACTGGCCGTTAGTGCTTGTGAATTTTGTACAGCTGATTGTTCGACGAAGTTCTAGAAGCAATAAAATTCGTGTTCCACCCTGACAAATGGACTCTTTACTAGAACTTTCTACACATACTGGACTTTAGAATGACGAACGCAGGAATCAAGTAGAATTTTTTTCAACAGTATTAGGCACTTTTAAATACTGCACATTTAGTAATTTGGTGAATTTAAGAAAAAATCTGATGTGTCCAACACATGACTTCCTTGCACGTCCATTAGATCAAAAATATTTTCGATGCACTTCTTCTAAATTTATTTGTTTGAAAGAGATAAAATATCAATAATAGTAAGGTTTAGCGATTTCTAGCCAAATATTTCGATATCGCCAAGCTGAGTTCAATTTGAAAGATTTCTTTCTGACACTTTATTTGGCGATATTTCACCAAAAGCCGACAAACTTGAGATAGTCAGCGAGATTTTGGGGATAGCCAAAGTAGTCATTGACCACAGACTTTCAATGAATTGAATGCATCTATACACCTCAATGTATTCAAAGTCATTTGGCTCACCATGTAAATAAATTCTCAGTCGATTGCTGTCAAAAAAGATATTGAAAACAGTTAGTATTACAATAGTTCTAAATACAAAGTTAAAAAATCTACGGGTTAAAGTTTTAGAGTTATACAAAATAGGAAATAATTTTTGGCGCCAAATTTGGCGATATTTCGGCGAAACTCGTCAATGTCGACGACATTTGGCGAGATTTTAAGCATGAACCAAACAATGACAGATTATCGCCAAATTTGGCGATATTCCGCCAAAACTCGCCAAGAACGATAACAAATGGCGATACTTTGGGCATGGACCAAATGACAGACTATCGCCAAATTTGGCGATATTTCGCCAAAACTCGCCAAGGTCGAGGACAGACGGCGAGATTTTGGGCATGTACCAAACAATGACTGTCTACAGTTGTATTATATTGAAGATGTCCATAGACATTAAGGTACTGAAATTCTTTTCGGTGGTCCTGTAAATAAACTCTCCAGTAGATTGGAACCAAAAATCGAGATGCACAACTAGATGTTACAACATTCTTATATATGAAATTTCATAATAGTTTTTGAGATTTGAGAGTTAAATATGCACACACATACACCAAAAGTCGCCAAGCTTGGCGACTTTTGGCATAGTTCTTGAGGGAGGCACGTGACCGTGGTCGGACCATTACCTAACTTATGTGGTAGGACGGTATTGTGCTTGAAATGGATGAATGCCCCTAAAATTGCTATTGACCGTAATGTATTGGAAATCTTTTGAGTGTTCCTGTAGCAGAACTATAAATGAAAAAGACACTTTTTTTAATGGAGAAATTCATTTTCTAACTCTTTAGAGAATATATCACTTCTGAGTCGTTTGAAATAGCCCAATACCTCTAAAAAACGCTTTGATGAATTTCGGCCCATAGAGCGTAATGTATTTCGAATCTTTTGGGCGGTCCTGTAGATAAACTATTCAGTCGAATGGAACCGAAAGGGAAGGTGCACAACTAGATGTTACAACAATCCTAAATATAAAGTTTCAACATTCAACGCCTAACAGTTTTTGAGATATGCGAGTTTAATGAATTTCGGCCCATTGAGTGTAATGTATTTCGAATGTTTTGGGCAGTCCTGTAGATAAACTATCCAGTCGAATGGAACCAAAAGGGGAGGTGCACAACTAGATGTTACAACTATCCAAAATATGAAGTTTCGACATTCTACGCCTAATAGCTTTTGAGTTAGGCGAGTTTAATGAATTTCGGCCCATAGAGCGTAATGTATTTCGAATCTTTTGGGCGGTCCTGTACATAAACTATCCATTCGATTGCCACCAAAAGGGGAGGTGCACAACTAGATCATAGAACAATCCTAAATATCAAATCTCAACATTCTACGACCATTAGTTTTTGAGATATGCGAGTTACATACATACGTACGTACGTACGTACAGACGGCATGGAAAAACTGGCCACAGTAGACTCGCCACTGGTCAAAATGAGTTGCAGACGCGTTAATATGATCGTGCATGCTAGCCTACGATGAGATGCATCGAAAAAAAATTTTTAATTAAATTTAGAGGTAGTCAAAATCGGTTTTTTCGTCGAAATTTAGCCCCCAAAATTTTTCGGGATCACATTACTTCCTTATACTACGTACAAGGAAGTAATAAAAATGCAACGAGGGATATTTGCATCGTATCCACATATCATGAACTACTTACACAAAACACATTAAAAATCTCGGGACTTTATAGTTCTTAAAATAGAAAATGTAATTTGGGTGGCCACTTATGATATATAACCAAAAAATTTGAGCTTTACATTTTTGTTTGGGAAAAAAGAAAGAAAATCATTAGCGATACAGCAGTCACAGGAAATGATATAATTGAAATATTTTGTTGTAAGCACACTTGTGAGAAATTAGCAAAATAAAATTATTTCAGATTGCACTACATATTGTTTTGTTTCCTTTGAGTGCTCATGTTGTCTTAGTTTCTCCGTTAAATGTCTCAGTTAATGTTACAATCAGCTAAATTGTCAGTAATGTTAAAAATCTAGATAAAAATCTATTCTTAACACTAAAATGGTGTATGTCAGTATTTTGTATCTGATTGCTAACTGAATATTATTTATTTATTTTTTAACCCTCTCACTTTCCTCCCTTTTAATGATAGCTGTTTACAGCTTACAGATAACACGCTCAAAATGACGGAGATTATGCTCGTTTGACTATTTTGAAATATAAATAAAATGTTTTCTATATTCAAAATTTGATTCAGCAATTTGTTTTATGGCTCTCTTACCTGAAATTTGTGTAACAGTACGGGGAAATTATTTTTTTTGTCTATATCTTTGACTGTATACTGATTTCGTTCTTTATGCTCCAACAATACAAACGAAAATTCAAACCTTTTTAAAAATCTGTATTACATACATTAACCTGTGAACGACGCGGACGTCCAGTTTGAATCTTTGGAGGGGTGGGGGTGGCGGGGAACGTCTTTAAAATGCAAAGTCTTTCTGGTAAAGTTGGGCCAAAATCTTTTTTTTAAAAATCTTTTCTCTTTGAGCGTAGAAGTAAAAAAAAATCCTCTACGTTATTATGGATTAGAAGCAAACTTTATTAAGCACTTCTATCGATTTAGTTTTTTGCCTCGAATAATATACTCTCGGTTTCATTGTAAATTTTAATGAATATATTAAAAATTTCATCAATTCTCAAGTTACTAGTGTTTGAATAGTCTACTATAAAATGTCAAACACCAAAACTTTTTGTTCATTAAACAAAAACTAATAAGTTTTCAAAAAATTTCATTGTTCCCATGCATTAAACTTCAATAAAATGAAGCAAGTTGCTTAAATACCAATAATTAACATTTTATTTCTTTTGTATAACGGACTTTTTAAACGAACAAAGTGCGTTTCATCGTGGAAAACATAATTACTTGTCCGGTGTCAATACTTTAAACAAATAAATAAAATGCTACAACACTTATTAGAAACTTCTCATTTTAGTTTTAAATACAAAATAACAAGGAAAACCATGTTAGTGACATTAAAAGCACAAGATAAACTGCAGAAAAAAAGTCAGGTCTACATTCAAGTTACTTCTCTGCATATTCATGAAAGATTTTCCTAAGTCCAGCATGCTTTATTTTCATCAAATTATCAGTAATCGAGTATTATCAACGAAGCGCAATGAAGCATTATTATCCAATTGAAATTCTAAATCACAGTGAAGCAAAGTGTATTTTATTTTAAGAGGCATGAAGTACTGCCTGCGAATTTCTTCGGAAGTGCTTTACCTTTTTTTCATTCCTATGGGCGTGTACTGAAATAAAATACCTCTTTTTCAAGAATGTTGCACGAAAATCAACAAGAATAGAATCAATTTGTATAGGTGATCTTTAAATACATTTTGATTCTTTGTGTCTATTTAATCCCGAATTCTAGAATCCCAGTTCAGTAATAATAATAACATTCATTATAATAAAATTATTTCCAATGTCTTAAAGTATATCCAAGCGCTTAATTTAGGGTAAAGTGGACTTTTAAAAATTAAATTGCAGACGTTTAGTTACGAAATTAGCACCAAAACTTAAACTGAATCTTTTATAGATGCACGTGTAAATTCTACTTATGCTAGTGATGTCCGAATTATAAGCCTCCTCTTGTTGCTCTATCCTGATGGTATCTTTTTATTCCCTATGAAGTGTTCGTGAATGGAGATGATATGGATGTAAGTTTGCTTGATGGAAGCTGGACTGAGAGGCTTGGAATGTCACATCGTTCAGACTGATAGGAAAACGGCAGGTATAATAATGAAATAAAGTCATATCATTAAATTGTTCACTATACCTTTAGTTTCTTTTAACTAGCAGTCCATGGAACTTGAACATTAATTCATTCAAACAGAGCAAACTCCTGCTTTAGTGATTTATAACTTCTGTCAGGTGATAAAAAAGAGGGGAAGGGGTTGAGGAGTGTCTATTTTTATATGCAAATACTACAGCTTCAAAAATGTAGGAGGATTCTTCTCGATATACATAACATATGCTCAACAATATCCAGTCATTTTTTATTTTAGAGCTTGCTGAATTTCAAGTTAGCAAGTCAGTCATCATGCCATCCAATTATGCAAAGATATTACTATTACACGTATAAAATTAAAGAGTCATTTTATTCAAATGCGTTTTATATTTTTGTTACAACAAGTTGTAGATACACATTATTTTGGCAGGGGCTAACTTAAAAAAAAGTTTGTTTGACCGAAGCAAATGTTTTGCTCAAGCAATGTAAATTGTTTTGGGAGGAACTAATTTATAAAAAAGTATCCAAACTAAGAAAACAGAATTTATTAAAACATGGAATTTGATAGCCAAATGCCAGAAGTTATTAGATTTGTCTCATTTTCTGCACCAAAAGTGAAAGAGAATCTTCTGAAAAATGCCGATGAAAATCAAATGTATGTGCACGATGCACAAATTATAAGCCTCTTCTCGAGGTACCTTGGTGTGCGTTACGAAGTATCTATGTCTGTTGATGGTGTCGGTGTAAGACAGCCTGATGGAAATTGGACTGGGGTGCTTGGGATGGTACGTCACTCAGAGACAGATTTGGCAATGGCCAGGATAATAATGAATGAAGAAAGGCATGCATATTTCAACTACAGTTCAGTGTATTACCAATCTTCAGTTTCGTTTATGACAGAGAAACCTGTACCTGTGTCAAACAGCTTTGCGATGGTTCAGCCATTTTCATATGGAGTGTGGGCCATTCTTTTAATGTCACTGATAGTGGTGTCTTTTTTTCTATACATGTTAAAGAAACGAAAAGTCGCTTTTCACAGAGTAATTTTAAGCACTTTTGGTAATTTTTTGGAACAGCCAGTCCAATTCCCGACTGAATCGCTTTCACTGCGGCTGTTTACATGCATATGGCTTTTGGCTATGGTAGTGATCATAAATAGTTTCAAAGGCCTTTTGCTATCTTTCTTGTCATTTCCAACTACGACGGGAATACGCGATTTTACAGATTTATCGAAGGCTGCAAATGATATTACTTTCATGTGCTTTACTCTAAAAGGCAGTTATCTAACTAAAAGTTTTTTGGAGACTGATGGGGATTCACGCAAAGCAATTGCTGAATGCCTGAAACGTTATGAATCCTATTTTACCGCAACTGCAGACCCCTTTCTACATGCTACAACAATGAAGAAAGCTTTTATTGGAAGCAGAGGCTTGCTGAATCCTTTCAAGAGAGACTTTTCAATTTCTGAGGATTCGTATGATATGATTCTTTGTGGTATTCCGTACTCCAAAACATTTTGCTGTCCAAGAGAATTAAATAAGTTTATTCGCCGTTGCGTTGATGCCGGAATTTTCCTTAAACTTTTCAATGACTATGAGTTTATTATGCAGCTTCAAGCACCTTCGCATAAATCAAGTAGATTGGATGTTCCCAGAAAAATACACTTGGAAAATATTTCAGGAGCATTTTTGCTTCTCATATGTGGATGGCTGTTAGCATTTTTAACATTTGTGACGGAAATCATTTTCAAGAAGTTTATTACGTAAACTTTATGTAGAAGTATTTATAATAGATGATTAGATTAAACTTTGCTTACTTAAAGTATCTTTCTTCTTGAACTTTTCCATTGAGTAGCGAAAAATTTGTTATACAGTGTCTCCAAAAGTTTCCACCTAAAAATCTGTGGAAAATGTGTAAAAAATGTTTTCTAATAGTATTTTAAAGTGGAATAGTAGAAAATCTGTATGCAAAATTAAAAAATAAAAAATAATGCCCGTTTAAAGATTTATGTGTTTATTCTACGGAAAATTTCATAATCATTGTAAATTTTAGAAAACTAACCAGTAATGGTAACCTTGTGCTGAGAGTATAGACGCAGTGTAATATGAAACAAAACCTTCGATTTCCCCATGTATGCGAATTTCACGTACTCTTGCGTTCTACTTATCCAAAGTAGGACTTTCTATGTATTAGTCCATTACGTATTCGTAAATCTTGAGCTCAATGAGTGTTCAAAACGGTTAACTTATTCCTGAGTGACCTTTTACATACACATTTTGATGTAGTCATACATTTTCAGTAGTTTCTCCCGTGACAAATTTAAATTTCAACCACTTAAAAGGACGGAGATTCAATGAATATCTTTTCCCGCCATCATTGAATGCATGGCTTACATATACTGTGATAATCGTCTTAAGAATAAATGGTACATTACCCTCTATCTTCGAATCGTGGTTTTAAAGCAGCGAACGTTTATTAATTTTGCTTTACAGTAATACGATAATGTAATATTTCTGTTTACTTTGTTGCTATTATTTTGTATTACTTTTGAAAATGCGTTTAATACCCTTTTATTGTGAGGGTTTATATTTCTCCCCATATTTTATACTTGATTTTTAAACTCAAATGTGTGAATGAAAAATCTCATTTTTTATGAGTGCTATTTAATTTATATGCTATCTTGCATAATTTTGTTTTAAAGTACTTTTTAACAAAATTAGGCAAGTATTTTTTGTTCGTATGAGATTTATTACTCAGCTTCAAGCACTGTACCCCTATTAGTTGTACCCTACTCTACAACATATATTTTGAATTATATATTGTAGAGTAGGGTTACACAATAGTAGTACCATTCAACAAAAGGACAGGACACGGCGGGCTACATCTCCTATGTAGATGAGAGTGAAACATGCAGTTTCGTTTGCCAGATCTCTACAAATTTCATAATTGAAACTTGGAATAGAAAACACTTTTCACCCTTATCCGCACTATGCATCCGGATACTATGTATCAGTTATTGGTATGTTGCGAGTTGTGGATAATTATCTTTTGCCGATTTTTAACATTTTCCAGCAAGGTTGAAAATTGTTAATCATTTCCGTTTGTCTGTCTGTTCGTCCGTGCTCTAATTTCCCTAAATATGTATCGATTACTACGAAATTTATGTATGTTCTTCCTATGTACTTAACCCTTTGAGGCGCAGTCCTTTCCCAATGCTGAAAAAAGGGTAGCCGTTGCCATCGCTCGACTTAACTACCAGCAAGATACCTTCTTTGACGACAGCTAGCTGTGCACGCACAGCCAGCTGTCGTCAAAAAAGGGCCTCTAGATCTGTGGCACGCGATGAACATTTTGATCGTCAGCCATCTTGATGGTAGTTAAGTCGAGCGATGGCAACGGCTGCCCTTTTTCCCGCATTGGGCAATCTATTCCAGCTGTTCTCGCATTCTTCAGCAGATGTCAGTGCTGTTAAAAATAGTCGTGACAATTTTTATGGGAAATGACGTGCTAAAAAGTAGAGGATTCTCGTGGAGCTATGTCACCCACAACTATTTTTATAGAAATCAAATCTATTCTTCGTGACTGGCAACAGTCAAAAACGTCAGAGTTTAATGTTCCCAGAGCGGGATCACTGCGCATTAAAGGGTTAACCGTGTACCCTATTGAAAATGGCGTATGTAGCATTTACACGAGCACCCAAAAATTTTCCAATACATTACGCTGTATGTGGCTCAAGGCTACGTGGCCGGTGAAGGCCCGAGCAAAATTGCTAGTAGGGGCTGGCTAACGCGCCCCCACATAATTTATTTTTCCGCGCATTTTCCCCCTCTACGCTGAAATTTCAATTTAATTTAATCTGTTTCCATCGAGTGTTCGTCGCTGGAATAGAACCCGGGCCCTTTGGCTTCGCAGTCGAGCACGCTATCCATTCCGCCACCGGAGCCTTGTGCAGCTATGACTAAAGTTTGAAGTGACTTACCACGCTGTTTTCTCGCCAGATTGATAAGTGGGCAATATGTTATTTGTTTCTTTTATTTTTCCATGGGATGCATCAAAATTAAAATAATGCATCAAAATAAATTAAATTAAAATCAAAATTAAAATTAAAAAACACGTTTTAAAACTTTCAGTACCGCAACACTCATGAAGCAATACTGCTGGCCAAAATCGAGACAAACGACTGATTTTGAAATCAATTTCGTAGTATAATTGTATTTTATTTTGAAGAATTTCCATATTTGGAAATATAGAATGGGTTTACTTAACACAAATTTTGTGTTAAGTAATCTGAAATGAAAGAAACAGATAGTTAAACGTTACTTCGAAATGCTATATCACAGTTGCTAACATGTATGGAATACAAACACTTTAGTCATTTTTGTAAATATTTCTTAAAATAACAATAATTGAAAAATTTTGCTATTTTTTAACGCTAAAAATTCTCTTTACGAATGTGGTTATTTTCCTACATATTGGTATGCTATATTGATATAGAGCATTTCGAAGAATTAAAAATAAGTGTAAATTAATTTATACAAATGTAAATTTGAATTATTTTCATTGTTCATACTTTATAATTAAAAAAATTATTTAACTTCTGAATTTTTTTTTTATCCTTTGTAATTTTATTTTAAAATTACAAAAGTGTAAGATGTAAGATTTTTGGGCCCTAAAATCTGTAGGCCCTGAGCAGTTGCCCCGTTTGCCCTGCCGGTAATATGGCACTGGTAACATAAAATAAAACACATCTTTTACGAACTTTCAGCAAATTTGAGGACGCTAGACAATTAATGTCCATTCTCTTTCACAGATGGCGCCATCCATGCTCCTTTAAAAAGGAAAAATCACGCGAGTATCAATTTTCAAGCTTAAATCAAGCTGTATTTAAGCTTGACAATTCAACTTGACTCTTGCAAGCTTGCTGCCAGCTTAGAATGAGTTGAACTGTCAAGCTTGCATTAATGCGTCAAATTCAAAGAAATGTCAAACTTGATTTAAGATTATGTGCTGTCTGGGTAAAATAGGATCTTTTACATTAATTTCTTTTCTCTCCGCCCCACCCCCTTGCATTCGAAGGAAAAAAATATTTTAGTTTAAAACAATTTTTCAACGTTAATTTCTTGAAAATGTAATTCTTTCGCAATTTCATTGGCTTAAGGCGCAAAGGGCGCCTCAAGCAGAGGGCGCAGGGGGACACGTCCCCCTGTCCTCCCGGGCTAGCACGGGCCTGTGTTCCACGAACGATGAATAGATGGCACTACCATCCGAAACAGTAAATTTCATATTTAAAGCCAGTTAGAGTGTTTTTTCAGTCTCGTGACCCAGCGTAATCGATTCCTTATCCCGACAAACTCTAGTTCAAAATTTTAAGAAAACCCTTAGAGCCCTCTCCAAAATCGCTCGGACACACATACGAGATAAACCTTCAAATGTATTCTTCGTGAATTAAAACAGTTAAAGTATCAGGTTTGTGTGCTCACGGCTATGACACCACGCGTCAAAGGGTTAAGATTAGCGAATCATCAATAATGTTCAATGAACGGAAAGCAGCTTCATTTGCGTTTGTGGCGTTACAAAAACCAATTAGTAATGTTTTTATTTTTGTCTTTGAATATGCCAAGAGGTTTCAAACGAAAATGTTTGAAACGTTTTATGATGCACAACTCGTGTGCTTGTTGGGGAAAAAAACTCTTTTCCAAATTTGGAGCAAAGTTATGCGCAGAGCAACTTTCGATAAAGGAGAGAATATTTTTTTTCTTTTGTCTGAACGTTTTATCGAATTTTTTAAAAATGGCTTTATCTATGTTTTTTTGTTTGGTCTATACTTTACTGGTTTTGAATTGACATTAAAAAAATTATTTGGCTACAGATTTGCCTATCATCAGATATCATCATTTGGCTGCATCTTTTCACTTCCATCAAATTTACCTCCAACCAATAAAAATTACTTATTCTTTACTATTTTTCCCTACTGCAAGTTTTTTTTTTTTTTCCATAAACGCGAATTTCTTATATGGAACACACAGGGCCTGACTATAACACTTTAGTGCCAAGGGCACTTTTCAAATTTTGTGCCCCAATATACAGCTGGCTCAATCTTTGTGCCCCTAGAAATTGTTCTAAACCCAGTTTTTTGGACTATTCCTGCATGTGTGCCGAGGGCACGTGCCCCGAAAGCCCGTGCGATAATCAGGGCCAGGGAGCACAACCACCCAGTTTCAACTTTGAAAATGTGTAGTCGGTATTCCCTCAAATCAGTGGTTTTCAACCTTTTAACGTCGCGCCCCTCACAAAGGTTAACTTACAGTGGCACCCCCCTCCATCACATTTTTCAGCATATATTCAGTTTTTTAATCTATAACAATGAACATTTAGTCGAATTTTCTACAAAATAATGTTATCAGTAAAGTTTGAATGAACATTTTAAGCGAAAATGGATACATTTGTGAGTAAAAATAAAAATAAATAAGATGAGTTTTTTAAAAACATGCATCACTACTTGCTGTTTGGTTTTTCTCGTGCCCCCCCCCCCCCTGCAAACGCTCAGCGCTCCCCTTGGGGGTCGAGAAACACTGCATCAAAATGATTTGAAAATTACCGTCTTCCCAAACGCTGCTGCTTCATTCACACTTTCACTTTTACCACACATAAGCCTCAAGGAGATGTCATTTCTTTCCTCAAATCCAACCAACAACTGAAATCACTTTTTACGCAGAAAATATTACTCCTTTAGTTCGAAATGAGCAAGCTTACTCATGGAAATATTTTTGTACCGCGCTTGTTTAAACCACATCGGCACGCAGTTGTCGACTGTAGGGTTATCGAGTTCTCAAACTCTTTTGCGATTCTTTTCCATTTAAGCATTGTAGCAGCGTTACTCAGGATTTTGTTCTTTTTTTTAAAAATAGATAAACTGTTCAGCGCTATCTCGTACTCGTTGACGATATGGCATTTTTTCTTTATACCAATCGTTCCCAACTTTTTTTTGCCCTACGAGCCAATTCTAAAATCCGAAATAAACTGACGAACCCTTTGTGTACTAGAATAATATTTTCACGAACCTTTCATACACCTTGAGAACCGCTGGGGAATCGTGAACCACCAGCTGAGAGCCGATGTTTTATACTATTTTTTATCTAGCAAATGGTGACGACCTTCTCTGCAAACGTGTTGCTGTTTCTGAAGCCCCCTACAACCGCAAACGGCCGTGCCATATCCCCCCTAGGTAGGCAGGCGATGGGCAGAGGCGGTGCGCTTTCCATTTTTAGGGTCCTAGTGGGAGAAAGTACGATTTAGCCTGTGGTCCCCTAATTTTGAACCAATTCCAGAGGAGGGACAAACCTCCTGAAATTGGTACCCCCAAAAGGTATCGTTTAACAACTTAAAGGACATTGGAATCACCACAGATTTTACGTGCACCAGCTCCCATTAGCATACATGGTCCCACAGTAGTCAAGCCGAGAGGAAGTTGACCTTCCCAAGCACTGGCCAAGCCGGATGCTGCTTCACTTGCCGTGTTCTATTGGGAACGGAGTTTAGCGCCCAGACCACTACAGGACTCTCTGCAAACGTTTAAGTTTTGACATGTGATTTATTCAAAGACGTGCTGAATTCTCACTAGCAAGACTATCACAAAAATATGTACACGCTGACAGTGAGAAGTTCCTTGTGTTCCCTATGAAAATCCTTCCTTCTGCCTTCCATGTTTCTAGGCACTGTGACGTGGTAAAAAATGGCAATCTATATTTAGCTTTCGGCGTTTTCTTACTGTTATGTTAGGACACCTCGGTGGTTAGGAAACTTGAACATCAAGGTGCTGCTGCATTAGATTTTTGTCAAATGTATAGTACAGCTTTTGGTAAATATTCAACAATTACATCTATTCGTAACCCTAAAATGCACTATGTCAGTATTTTTATTATTGCTTGCGAATTCCACGTCAATTTTGCCCTGGTTTTTCAGGTAAATTTATGCAATTGTATATACACTTACAAATAACACGTTCAAAATGAGGGAAGTCGACAGTTTGACTAACCTGATAGTGGAAAGATAACGTCATTTTTTATAGTATCATTTGTAAGTCATTGACCCCTTGCGCACCAAGCCAATTTATCTAAGAAGGGACCGTAATGCCAGATTATTAAGTTCTGTTTAACTCAATGACTACTAATGCCATCTAGCTAGTGAAAAGGCTAATAATATCGAAATGTGAGGGAAAAAGAAACAAAACATGGCTACCACATAACAATTATACGCTCTGGTTAAGAATTACCAGGTAGAAAAAAGTCTAAGCAATAATACCACGAATGTACGCAGGTACGTCCATGGTATTTATGTGCGACGTTATAAGAACGTATGCACGCACGTCCCTGGTGCGCAAGGGGTTAATTGCATAACTGCTAAAACTGAATTTTCAGTTTGTACTTTCAAATAAATAGAACATAAGGAATTAGTAAACTAACTATTTTGAAACGCTTTTTAAATAATGTATGCACTATTGTAGCACTTTCGTGAAATGAGCTAAATAAATTTGTATTTGTGATACCTCTGTATTGTTTTTTTTTTTTTTTTTTTTTTTTTTTTTTTTGGTTTAACCCATTTGTGCCTGGATATTTTTTGCGACATTCTACGATTTTTACTGATAACAGAAATAATAGATAAATTTCTGATGTCAACTTCTTGAACAAGGGATGATTTCTTTTAAAATCCTTATGCATAAAAATCGAAATGTCAACATCCTATTTGGTCATGTTAAAATATTTTGTAGAGTTGAGGCTCAATAGTCATGAACAAAGGCTAGGAAAAATAAATACCGTTTTCGACTAATAGCGAAAATGCCGTCCCAAAAAAGGGACACTAGACATAAATGGGTTAATTTGTGTGTGTGTGTTCATATCATCCTCGTTTCTCACAGAAAAACACGAAATTATAAATCAGGTTTTCAGTTAAGTTGCTACATTAGGGAGAACATTCATATGGAAACTCGAAAGCTCCTTCTGAATATTTTCGCGAAAAATTATAACTTTTTAACCCTTTGAGGCGCAACCCTTTCACAATGCTGAAAAAAGGGCAGCCTTTGCTATCGCTCGATTTAACTACCAGCAATATGGCGGTCGATCGATTCCAAGGAGGTTAACTAATGGAGTTGCCTTTTTTGACGACAGCTGGCTGTGCGCGGGCACAGCCAGCTGTCGTCAAAAAGGGTCTCTAGATCTGTGGCACGCGATGGACGTTTCGATCGTCCGCCATCTTGCTGGAAGTTAAGTCGAGCGATGCCAACGGCTGCCTTTTTTTCAGCATTGGGCAATCTATCCAGCTGTTCTCGCATTCTTCTATTTTTCAGCAGATGTCAGTGCTGTTAAAAATAATTAGGGATGGACGCGAGACGAAAAATAAGAGTCTCGCGTCTCGCAAAATAGCCTAAATGCTCTGTCTCGTCTCGCAAAAATCTCTATATCGTAATGTTAAAAATGTGTGTCTCGTCTCGCAAAAAGCTGTAAATCTCTGTCTCGTCTCGCAAAAAAGTCGTCTCGCGTCCATCTCTAAAAATAATCGTGACATTTTTTTTACGGGAAATGACGTGCTAAAAAGTAAAGGATTCTCGTGGAGCTATCTCACCCGCAACTATTTTTATAGAAATCAAATCTATTCTTCGTGACTGGCAACAGTAAAAACGTCAGAGTTTGGTGTTCCCAGAACGGGAACACTGCGCGTTAAAGGGTTAACCATAGTATGAGCCTTCGGCGAATCAATTTTTTTTTTTTTTCAAAATTTGTGTCTCCTGGGGCCTTAGATTAATTTTAGAGGCCTTAGATTAGAGATGTTTTATATTGATGTAAAGACGTATGTGAAATTTCAATTGGCCAACAATGTCTTTGGGTTTCGCATAGAGCTTGAAATCTAGAAACATTTGACGAATATGTCTTTCTAATTCGGGCCCTGAACACAAAGCCCTATTCTGTAGGGTTCTCTTTTTTTTTTCTCCCACTTTTACTTGGATAATTCCCTAAACCGAACATATATTTCTTTTAGTTTGCAAATAATAAATCTTGATGCGATTTGCTTTACGTTCCTCCATAGCGGCAATTGTTGTAACAATCATGCAGAGTTAACAATCGAAATTTGTAAACTCTGCAACACTAATGTCCTGTATCAATGAAAGCTATTTAAATAGCTCCTCGAGGTTACACAGTTTAATGTTTATCACGAGACCGAATCATGAAGGTTTCATAAGTTATCGCTATTTTTGATGCATGGATATTTAAATTGGTACCGCTTGGATATTTCCCGTTATGGCGAGATGAAATGCTTCGAGGTACTAAATACGCCAATCTGACAAGAATTATGCTTAAAATAAATGCATATGGAGAGCATCCTTAATGGCAACCATAAAGTGAAGTGATTATTGTTTATGCTAATGCGTAAATTACAAATGCGTTACGCTAATGCGTAAAAAGACAATTTAGACGTCTGTGAGTTTATGTAAACAGTCATCAATGTCCAATATTTAGATTTATGACGAACCCATAGATGTATCACTGATTATAGAACAGTGTTCATTGCAGTGAACATGGTTTAAATTGCAGTGCTAGAATAACGCGTTCCTTTTATTATGTTTAATACTTTAATTGCTTGTATTTTTTTACATTTCACATTACTTGCAGAAAAAAATCATGCGTGTGTAGAAAATTACTTTCAGTTTTTCTATTTAGAAATGTTTTTCTATTTCTCTCGGGTCAGACTTTGTGAACTAGAAAACAAAATTCGATACTCGGACATTCAAAATACCTACAATTAAATGATTAATGCTAGAAATACATTTTTTAAAGTCTGAAATATTAGAAATTCATTTGGATGATTATGAGCTATTTAGATAGTTATAGCACATCATTCATCAGAGCCGAGTACTGCTGAAAATGTACAACGCTATAAATGCTAGAGGTAAATTTTCTAAAAAGTTATCTATTTTGTTACAATCGGTACAAAAAGAAAACGGTTTGCAGTTATCAAAGATGCAAGTGGGGAGTAAAATTTATGTATGGCTTCTGAAACGATTCGGATGTTTTCTCTAGATAACTTTGTGCACGTTACGAGGTGCGACACCTTCCGATGTGGCAACCGGTTGCAGAATGACCGACGGTAATTAGACTGGAATGCTTGGAATGATACAAAAGTCAGAAGTTCATATACGGATAGTCACTGTAGGGTTTTGATCCGACAAAGATGACCTAAAAGAGGTACAGTGACAGACTTTCATGACCAATAAGCCGCAGCCGATTTCAAAGAATTCAGCTTTAATTTATCAGAGGTTTGGAGGGCACTTTTGGTAAGTCGTGTCCTTCTAAGGGCGGATTAAAGGGGGAGGGCTGAGGGGCGACCACCCCCCCCCGAGAAAAAAGAAATTAATGTTAAAGATCCTATTTTACTTTCATAAAATGGATGTATACGTTAATCTTCTAACTAACCGCCCCCACCGACAAACTAACCACGCCCCCCCCCCCGACAAACTTTCAATAATCCGCCACTGTGTGCTACTTCCTTCATTTTCTATATTTTTTAAAGAACAAGAGGAAACCGTTCGCAGTTTCTGCGTCAAACATTCTTGGAAACTTTTTTGGAATCAATTGCAAAACTGGGAGACATTCTCAAAGTATCATTTTGACGACTTGGCTTTTAGGCGTGACGATCATCATAAACAGCTATCAATTTGAATTTAAAGCTGTAGATAGGGGAACAAAAATTGAGCGTGCTATACACGGGGGTACAAAATTTGAAAAGTACCCTGGGCGCAAAAATGTTATAGTCAGAGCCTGGCGTTGACCCCACACTGACCACACACAAAAAATTTCGGGCGTGTGAAGCCTGAGGATTCCATCTCCAGTTTACGAGATATTTACATCCTCACTTTCTTATTGCTACTAGATATTGCATATTCAGAGCGTTAGTTTTCTTCATTTTTGAGGGGTTCTTTATTAGCATTCCAGTTTTTATCATTTCAGAATGTTATGAAAGTTCGTGTGTGCGTGTTTGTTAAAAACAAAGCTATTCTTCGAATTCAAAAAATAAACTCTCAAGCTAGTACAAAAATAAATTAACAGTTTTATTTAATAAGACCACACAAAATATGTTGAGTAAAGGTTAAAATTCATAAAGTTTCAAAATGCATATAAATGAAAAATGGCACACTACTAATGTTTCTGATGATACAAAAAGGTCCACCTTTCTTCAGTTGTAAGGAATTCCCCATTGGAAGGGATTTAAGTGCCAGTGTAAGTATTCTACCATTTATTTACAAAGTTCTTTGTTTAATATTTCAACAAACATATTTTGCTCAAACTATTATAAATATAATTTTCAGACCGTTCACAATATTTGCACAACACAAACAATTTTCAACATTGTTTTAACCTTATTACGACGCAACAACTCAATCACTTAAAAGTTTATAAAAAGTGCTATGATTTAAAGATTTTTAGTCTAGACCGACATTTAGCTTTACGTAAACTGCCATTTTACTTTATAGACTACTATATCAATCACAGTACATAATTTTTCTGCAAAATTCAATGGCCATTTTTACAAAATTCCCCATTCTCTACTCCTCCACTCTTTTGACAAAGGCGTACTTTTTTTTTTTGCCATTTCATATAATCGAAATATATATATTCGAAGAGGAAAAAGTTCTTTCAAATAATACCCGTATGAATTCATAAATATTTTTCTCGTATTATATAACCGATTATAACTATACAAATATTAAATTTAACCTTTTTAATAAAAAGATCGCAACTACCGAAATACAGGTCTGTCTATACGACATTTGAACAAAAAACCCTTGAACCCCAAGAACTATGAAACTGAACCCCTACTCTTGAAAGTATGAACCCCAAAAATATCAAGATCAGAATTCGATACCTTCGTTACTGTCTAACAACTTCAGTGAAATTTAAATGCAGAAAGATTATCCAATGTATTTTTCAAAGTTAAGTTTTACTGTTAAAAAGTGTCTCTTGCAAATATTTCTTTTAAAATTACATACAAATTTTTCCCTCCTACAAACACTGCTATATTTAAATAAAAAATCTTACATTCATAAACAGCCATTGTGCTACGTGGATAAAACTTTAGCAAACAGACTTACGATTATTCACAGGTTAAATTTTCCTAAGACAACTATATAAAAGTCTTTGTACCTTTCTATTCTATTATCTTAATGAAATATTAATTTTAATAAAATGAAAATTGTTCAGTTACAGGAAATTAACTAGAATAACATTAAAAAAAGTTTTGCATTTTTAATTTCCTATGTTAAGGAATTGCTATGTAAAGTAAGCCTCTGTTAAAGTATTGATATTGTAGCACAGAAAATTTAAGATAACTTGAGAGCGAAATATATTTTTATTTTTTGTGCGCAAGTTTATAATTAATGTAATAATTTACTCATGCATTAAAAATTTAAAAGTTGTCATACCTCAAATATACCACTAATACACACGTAATATATATTTTAAAATACTTAATAACGATGTTAGATTTAAGACCGAACCGTTATTGGGATGTCTATAGCCTTCGAAAAAGAGACCCAGTAACGTGAACGTGTTCACATAATGCAAACTTTCATTGAAAAAAATATTGAGAGCAATATTTTATCTAGTTCAGATTAAGCGAAATTATATCTCCAACATAGAACTGTTGTCGTTATATTAAAAGACTGCAATCCCCCTCCAATATTGAAATTGTGACATTTTAAAGTACTTACTAATTATAGACGAACTACTGCTTTTTTCAACATTATTTTTAAAAACTATATCCCCAAGTAACAAAACAATTTTACATTTATATAAATTTTTACATTTGAGCACATTATGGGAGTAGCCCACACTCTCCCCCTTATATTTGAATTTAAAAAATAGAATGTTTTAGCATATATATTTCAACATTAAAATGAAACTATTATTTTTCAATCTGTTTCGTGGATATTTCAAACAAAGTATATGCTAATGTGTTCAAAGGGCGTCAGCCAAATGTCTAAAAAGAAGCCAGACTGGAAATGATAGATACGATACTACAAAGAAGTATTCTGGGTGGAAATACCCGAATATTCCAGTAACAAGAGACGAAACCGCTGGACCCGTCAGTAGCCAATCAATGTCAATCCTGGGCTCGAATTTATAACTGTAGTAAAGTCCAGCAATCAGAAACAACGATGCGAATAGGGGTCTAATCCAGAACCTGTAGTAACGGGATAGTGAGGCTATGACGTAACATCTCCCGGCTGTCCATATGGGATGAGGTGCAGCGTAGGTGTAATACAAAAGTGTCCACACTCCCACGTTCGCGAATGTAATCAGTTGGCCAGTTTCTGGCAAAAATATCAAAGTCGTGCAACAGAAGTCTAGGCAACATAAAATGAAAGCATTTTTTGCGTCTTTGCTGTAGATGAAGTAAGCGAACTGTGCCAGCAAGTTGAAGGCGCAAATTTCCGGGTAGATATGCAGGTCCTTGATAACCAAGAAGAGCGGAAAAGTACACAACAGAGTTAAAGCAGCATACACCTTCAGTTCAAGAGAGGACCACAGCTCCTCAAGATTGTAATCTCTCACGGGAAAGCTGAAAGTAGATGCACAAGTATTAGTAGGGTAAAGAAGAAGTACCTGTAGGGATACTAAATAACATTTCCCTGTAAAATAAGTCAAACTATTTAAACCTTGGACGATATCTGTTTAAAATACTTAAGGTAAAAGTACCAGTAGTAGGCCATGCACCAACCAAGGGCCCACTTACTTTGACAAACATCAAAAGTCGCCCCTAGATACACTGCCGAATTTTGAGTTGTGGAGTCTATAGGGCACCAAAGGAGTGAAGTCCCTTAAGTTGAATTTTTTCAACGACCTGTGTGGCAAAGTTTGCTCACAGTTAGCACATAGCCTAAAAGGTAAAGTAATTCTGCATCATATTCGGTATTCATTACGAAATTTTACGTAAAAATATATTGAAGGGACCTCTCTGCACTAGGGTGAAGGCACCGGGGCTGCCTTCCCCTATTCCGTCATTGCCTAGACATAGAAGACGTAAGATTTTTTTTTTGTTTTTCCTTTTGTCTTCACATCGCTCACTTCAGTTGTTTCTAGTGCCGATTAACGAAATTAGTGATTTATTTGTAAAAGTGATTCACCCATTGAATGCACATGGCCCATATCTGCTAAATTTACCTTAGATGAGTTATTACAAATTGTTATTGAAAGACAAATAGTAAAAATGCTTTGAAATTCAATTCTACTCGGACAATGGTCAGCTGAACAACTTGCAGTAACTTAAAAAAAAAAAAAAAAAAATTGTTGAAAGTTTACTGTTTTGGAGGAAGAAAAATTTCCCCGTGTGTTAACACGAAACTAAGATAAAAAAAAATAAAGATTGCGATCCAACAACGATCCAGTTGTCGTCCAACAACTTTAAAAAATATATGGTACACGCATTTTAGAGGACAAAAAATATCGTGGCATTTCTGCGAAAACTAGTGGTTTGTAAGCAGTAATTTTCGTCATCTGCCGAGAGGTTTAAATAGTTGGTCATTTCATGCACTTGCAGTGCGAGACCTTAGTTTATCCCCTTCCACTATTAAAATAGTTTATTATAGATCCAATTTTTAACTCTGATAAATGTAACCATTATAAAAATATATTTTGAAGAAATTTTTACTACAAAAGGCCCAAAATTAGTAGAACGAAGCGTTGCTAATTATTGTGGAATATTCTCAGATAGGTACAGGAATTTTTTTTAAAGGAAGAGAAATTATTTAAAATTAAGAGAAAAAAACTCAAAAATAATCTTTTAAATAAAAGCCTGTTAATTACTCTTCCTTTTCGGAATTAAGTTTAGACAGAGAGGATTACCCCTGTTCAGTTCTAAATTTCGAAGGATCATCATTCAAATTCACATGCAAAAATTTATTAACGGTAATCCTAGTACCAAAATGTTTTGTTTCAACATTAAAAAAGACGTATATTGTAGAACTGGATTTAACTGTTGAAAGGTCTTATTTTCTTTTTAGCCTAGTTCTATTAATATCGTGCAGTTTATAAAAAAGGGGGCAAGGTACAAGAGAAAATGTTTTAGGTTTCTAATTAATTAAGCATTTGTACCGCATATCCAAGCCAAAATATAACTCACTCATCTACTTTAAGTTAGAAATGTGACGCTGATATGATCATATCTCTAGAAACATAAAATTTTTCATACATACCACATTCTGTGCAATTGACATCCTAGATCTGTTATGAATGTGAGTACTGTAAATATTATCAGATCTACTGCATACCAACATCGCCGATATATGCTTCGAGGAAACGATACAAAAGCGCGTATTTTAGACGCCACGTAAAAATACCAATCTAACAACATTACAAGTAGTAATAGGAAACGATTTTGTTCTACCAAACGTGTTGCAAAATCCGAAGGCATCGTCGTAAGATTTATAACAAACACACAAAGATAAATGTCCTTAATCACCAGTAAGTTAAATCTATTTAACACGAAATCTCAGATAAAAAAATAAAGACCATTTTTAATGTATTAAATACGGACTTGGTATTAAATAATACTCCCGGATCCGTTGACGGAGACGTTAAATACCTGTCCTTCTCCCCATTTAAGCGTAAGGTCGTGGGTTTCATTCCCTGGATGTGTGTGTGCGTTCTTTGAGCTGTAAATTTCCTTTCCCTGTGGCCTCACCATGGCACAGTGGTTAAGTCACTGGAAATGGTAGACTGGCGAAGTGTGAAGGTCCCGGGTTTGGGTCCCATTGCGCGTCCGTCGACCCAACCGCTCGGAGTTTTCCGTGGTTTTCTCCGAAACTTAGCGTAAATACGGGTTAGGACCCCTTAGAAAGACCCCCCATGGAGGGCACCCTCCTTGTGTTGTCCTTCTGACAAGGATTTATAAGCGGGTAACGAGCCAAGCACTCAGATCCGATATACATGTTCACTGCAACAACAACCTTTCCCTGTGCTAGTAAAAACTATCTTATGTTCTGTATTTTATTAGACGAGAATTTATAAGCAGCTTCTAACAGCCAAACAAACAAGTTGCTGCTGTTGCTGTACCTCGAACATTTATTTTAGGACTTGTTGCTTAGTTTCAAGAACCAGTACAACAATAACTTTCAATAGAGCGCAATTTATTGAGAATATTTTAAGTGCTCCTGTAGAAAAACTATAAATGCTACATTGACCATTTTCAATAGGGTACATGGTACAGTAGATAAGAATAACATATTTAAATTTCATAGAAATCGATGAATATTTACGAAAGTTAAGAGCACGGACGGACAGACAGACAAACCGAAATCATTAACACTTTTCAACTTGTTGGAAAATATTAAAAACAAGTAAAGCTGGATTCATACTGGTCGTTCCGTGCCGCTAAGACACCGCGATGACGTTAGTCAGCTAAGCAAAGCGGACTCTGACCGGAGATCGCAGAGCGTTTTCGGAATATCTGGCAAGAACAGGTATTCTGCAGAGCCGTAAAATTACAGCTAATTAGAGGACAACGTTTCTAGAGTATTGTTTTGACAATACACTTCGCTGGTGTACGGCGAGGTTTCATTTGTGCGGTCGCAAGCTCGCGGCATGGAACAGCCAGTATGAATCCCGCTTAATGACTGCTCTCAAAACCTTGTGTTCGTAAACTCGTCAGCTTGTGCCTCTAGTCTCCGTAGAAACCAGAAAAGGTGTGCAGATGGTCCTAGTTTCTTTCAAGTTTAAGAACGACTTCAATTTATTCAATTTCGTTGCCTAGGTGATGCATATGTTTATTAGCAGGCAAATTTAGGCAGGTTTAATAGGCAGGCAAATTAGGCAGGTTTAGACAAATTAAACAACAATAGTTGTTGTTGTATTTGGAGCATTTAATTTTTGGCATTGCTTGCTTGGGGACAGGAGCAGCCCTAAGGTACGTGGTGCCAACGTAGCAAAGGCGTCTCCTTTTACGCTCTAGAACACGTTTTTATCAGTTTTTGAGTTCGAAATGGCGCTCCTTAGACGGTATTCTGATACGATGCTTACCTTGCTTAACGTGTCAGCCCGCCTTTGCTTGGGGAGCCAGCGGCTTAGAGGTTAAAGGCCTGTCCATCTGTACGCTAATCGCTTAAGCGTACGGTTGTAGATTCAATTCAAACTCATTTCCTGCTTGTTTAAATTTCCTTTCTCTCTTCTGCTCGAAAAAAGTCATTGTGTTATCCACTTACTTTGACGAGAATTTGTAAGTGGTTGCCTGAAACCAGCAAGCAAATTGGAAAAAAAAAGTAAGAAAATCTGAAACACTTTCAGTTTCTAAATACGCACTTAAGTGCTATATATTAAAAGTGTGTCATAATCCACGCGTCTTCCTATTTTCTTTACTTATTCCATTAAGTTGGAAAGTGCATCATTACGCAGGAGTGCGTCGTATTTTTCTCCCTTGTTCCATAAAACACATCTTTGGAATCGAAATCTATCTTAAAATCGCCTTCTAAAGCTGTTTTACAATTTCTGCCAAGCATCTTCTAATTGTACTTCCTCGTTTTAAATACCATTTGGAATATGCATCATAATCCATGAATGAGCCGTGTTTGTCTTTCTCGGGTTGATTGCTACTTTGACTTCTCGCCAAGGTGGGGATAATTAAACATATAGTTACCATAACAAATTTTTGTATTTATGTGGCAACCGTAGTTTAGAATTAAAATGGCGATTTGAACCAAAATGTTAAGTATAGCATTCTTTTACTTATTTATTTATTTTGATTAATATTTATTTATTTTGGTTGCTAATTAATGTAGTTTTAATAATTGTCTTCAAATTCCTTAAGTGCTTTTATCGCTAATTTGTTCACTCTAATTATCATCTAGTTCTTTTGGGAGCGTAGAAACCTGTGCATAACTCCTAGATATCCATGACTGCAAAGCTCGCTAAAGTAAGGCGATTTTTTAAGTTGGCGAGAATGGGAGCGTTAAAATAAGAATAAACTGTTTCTAGTTCCATAAAACAGCTCTTTGGAATCGAAATCTATCATGAAATCGCCTACTGAAACTGTTTTACAATCTTCACCAAGCATATTCCAACTATGGCAAAAACACTCAAAATACTGGTGTTAAACTATAATAAAATAAATAAAAACTTTGTGAAAAAACACAAATAAAATGTTACTCATAGCACGATACGATCGTTTCGACCAAAAATTCTTTTGGTCTTCGTCAGTCAAAGCCGAAGAACGAAAGAATTTTTGGTCGAAACGATCATATCGTGTTATAAGTAACATTTTATGTGTGTTTTTTTACACAATTTTTACTTATTTTATATTCCAACTATACTTCACCATTTTAAATACTGTTTCGAATGGGCAACACAATCCATGAGGGTGTCCTGTTTGATTTTATTATTCCATAAAACACATATTTGGAATCGAAATCTATATTAAAATCGCCTACTAACGCTATTTTCCTATCTCCGCCAGGCATATTCTAACTATACTTTTCTTGTATCTAGCCAAATTCGGAAGATATCGCCAAGCTTGATTCGGATTTGAAGTTATTTTTCAGCAGCAAACTTGGCGATCAATTCCTCGCGCACTTCCAAGCTTTATCCTAACGTTCTCTTGTGGACCGATTGGGAGGCTAGGGGCTTCTGGATACATAGATTATTTGATACAGCAGTTCTCTGTATTTTTATATTTCTATTTTTTGCTGTATTTGTCTTTTTATCTGTGCCATTAGAAAAAAAAAACAAAAAAAAATATCGAATCAATTGTCAAAAGTTGCAAACCTTGTGCAACTTTCAAGATTTTAATCCCCTTCCCCCCTCCAACCTCCGCGTTATTGGATAAACACATCTGAAAAGATCTTCACCGTGACAGTTCATGTCTACAAAGCCTGCCTACAAATCATGTCTACAAAACCTGTCTACAAATCATTTACACAAAGTCGTGTGGACTGGACAAAAATCTGGTCGTGAACGAAATAGCACCCAAGTGCTAATAAATGTTCCAGATACAACAACAACAACAACATGATTGTTTGATTTCAAGAACCGCTTATAAATCCTTGTCGAATAAAGTGAATAACACGATGACAGTAGTTACTAGTACAGAGAAAGGAAATTTACCGCTCATAGCGTAGACACAAATAACAGTTTAATACTTTAGGGCACAGTGCACCCTAAAGGTTTAGAGCTGAATGAATGTGCCCGAAGAGTTTTATTTTTACAGTACACTTTTTAGATACTTTACAATAGTTCATTACGGTCTCAAAAAAGTATTAATATTACTACAAATTAATAGGTAAAATACATAGTAAAGTGGTGTTAAGCTTTGCATTTTAATTTTGATATGTTTCTAAAAGACGATTTTGTTAACACCAAAACAAACCAATAGGTAAAATACAAAATAAAATGATTTTTTTTTTAAATTGTGATATGTTTCTAAAATTTTAAGGTTCAACTACATTTAGAATTTAAATGTAAGTTATAACATATAATATGTATAGTCTAGAATTTAGAATTAGGTGACTTGAATCATATACTCTCGATAATAGGAAAAGGTGACCTTGACATATTTTTTAACCCATTTATGCCTAGCGTCCCTTTATTGGGACGGCATTTTCGCTATTAGTCGAAAACGTTATTTATTTTTCCTAGCCTTTATTCATGAGTATTGAGCCCCAACTCTACAAAATATTTTAACATGACCAAGTAGGATGTTGATATTTCGATTTTTATGCATAATGATTTTAAAAGAAATCATCCCTTGTTCAAGAAGTTGACGTCAGAAATTTATCTATTATTTCTGTCATCAGTAAAAATCGAAGAAAGTCGCAAAAATATCCAGGCACAAATGGGTTAATCAGAATCTGACTCACTTATTGACTGTAATGTACTTTGTGGAAGCGAATGAATGAATTTATTTTGATTTTTTCTATATAATCTACTGCCTTTATTATCGTGTTTAATAACACATTAGCGCCCAACTTTTTTCAGCATATTCTCAAATTTATGTGGATGCCAGAAGTGATAAATAAATTTCCGACATTTGTGTGATATGAAGAACGTAGATTTTTTTCTAAAAATGTGAATAAGACAGGGAAATATTCTCATTTAAACTTGTTATCGCTGAGTATTTTGTGGAAATCAAAATTTTTATTCAAGAAATTAAAATAGGAAAATAAACTAATGTTTAAATATTTGAGTGACTTACATATTTCGCGTCGGTCTAAAAATAGATCGCTGGGCGTCAATGGGTTAAGAAGGTTTTTTTTAAGGATGAAGTCTTTCCTTTGTTCTTCGTTTTGGTGAGGTGATTTCTTTACATGACATTCTGTAATGAGTGGACAGGATTTGAAATTATGCATTGATGATCTGACACTATTACACTTGCAGTTTTTGGTTGGTGGTCTATTTATTTTATGTAGATACTGTGGAAATGGCAAATGATTTGAAAAAAAAAATATGTATAGGTTTCGATTCTCGAGTAACGTGGATTCGGAGACCGTTTTGAAAATTTAAATGTATACTTTCCTGTTTCTATTGAGTTCCATATTGTTTGCCAGTTTTTTATTTTATCTTGATACAGCATATACTTTAAATTAGAAAATGGACGGGGTAATTTTACTGCTATTTGATCTATGCTAATTATGGTACTATGGCCACTACTGGTACTATGGTACTCGCCAACCCAACAACACAAACAAAAAAGGGGATGAGTGGTTATATTTTCTAGTTTTCTCACATACATAGTACCTAAATGAATATAAAAATGTAGCACATGATGACCCATTCATTGATTGGCTTCCTCAAAATAGCTCTGACATGCAAATAGAAAGCCCTAAGGAAGGCTTCCAGGATGGATCTTCTGATAGTGGACAAAACTTGAAAAGAAAAGGGAAATAATATGTAATGATATGATTTAAAGACCTTATTCGCCACAAAATTGACAAGGAATTAATCCAAATACTAATGTTTAAGTAATCGGTAATATATCTTACTCATGACTTTAACATGCGAGTATGGATTAATTTGCGTATCACAAGCGGATTAACCCGAACACGAGGGTTAAAGTGCTCGGTAACGGCCTTATTCACCGAACCATTGACACGCGAATTAATCCAAACACGCGTATTAAAGTTATGGGTAAGATATCTTCCCGATGACTTTAACATCCGAGTTGGGATAAATTTCCGTGTCAAGTGCTTGGTGAATAAGGCCGTAAGAGACACAAACAACAAGGGAATGAGTGGGAATCAAACCAACGATCTGAAGCTCAACCCTGTGTCCTCCCCGTACGGACACAAAACTCTGACGTTTTGACTATTGTCAGTTACGAAGAATAAATTTGATTTCTATAAACATACTGGAGGGCGAAATAGTTACACGAGAATCCTTTACTTTTTAGCACATCATTTCTCGCAAAAATCAGCTTACTTTTTAGCACATCATTTCCCGCAGTTATCATGACGATTTTTTGAATTAATGTGGCAATCGTAATTTAGAAATAAAATGGCGATTTGGAACAACATGTAAGTAAAGCATGCCGTTACATTTTTATTTATTTTGAATTGCCAATTAATGTAGTTTTAATAATTAAGTGTCTTCAGATTCCTTAACTGGTGCGTTTATCGCTAGTTTGTTTACTTTAGTTTTCATCTGGTTCTTTTGGGAGCGTTGAAACGGTACTTACCGTATCGTACAATCGTATTCCAAACCATCAACAATTTCATGTGCCCGGCATTTATCATGGTTAAAAATTGCTTGTCTTGCCGGACCGCCGGGATAATACGTAAGTACCGTTAAAATTTGTGCATAACTCCCAGAGACCCATGTCTGCAAAGCTCGCCAAAGTACGGTGATTTTTTAGGTTGGCGAGAGTGGGGATGTTAAAATAGGAATCAACTCTTTCTTGTACCATAAAACGCATCTTTGGAATCGAAATCTATCTTAAAATCGCCTACTGAAACTGTTTTACAATCTTCGCCAGGCATATTCGTCCTATAGGCATATTCATACTATGCCGCAAAGACATGAAATGGGAATCATAATCCATGAGTGTACAGTGTTTTCCCTTCTTGTTCCACAGAGAACTTCTTCGGAATAGAAATCTATATTAAAATCGCCTAATAAAACTCTTTTACAATATACGCCAGGCGTTTTCTAACTATACGCGAAATATATTTATAATAAATTATCGCGTTTTGGCACCACATTTAGCGATCAATTATCAAAAATTGCAAACCTTGTGCGACTTTCAACATTTTATTAACCCCCCCCCCCTCTCCACATTATCTGGCAAACACATTTGAAAAGTGATTCGACACGCTAATGTCTACACAGAAATCCTGATTGAAATGAATAGCACTCGGGGGCTAAACATTTTGTGGTAGACCGCTCTTATGACTTAGGGGTATGAGACATAGTTAAAAACCTATTCTATGACGTAACGAATATACATAGAAAATTTCATTAAAATTGGTCGAGTGGTTTCGGAGGAGTTAGGTGACTAACACTGGGACAGGAGAATTTTATATATTAGAGAGATATAAATAATATAAATTGTGTGTGTGTGTGTATATATATATGTATGTATACAAACGCATCTGTAAAAATTTAGGAGCTTTTATCTATATACTACTGTCAGAGATAATAATAGGACTACTATTATAATAATATATTATTTATATAATAATAGGTGGATTATACGAGTGAGAACAGTCCTTTATATTGATAACGTGTGTTTAGCATTTTAAAGTTATTGATGGAAAAAAGAGACATAAAAAGGGCTAAACTGAAACTATTAGCTAAAACTTATGCATTTTAGTGTACGTTGTTGATACACTTTAGATCGCAACAAGTTCTATCCCCTTCTCTTCTCAATTTTAAATACTGAACATTCATTAAAATTCAGCAAACAACATTCTTTTTTTTATGTATTAATTAAAAATTCAGAGCGTGAAATATGCTTATATAGTTGCACTTAAAATACTGACTATAGTTATTATATATATATATATATATATATACATATAGAGATGTGTACATAGTGTCTAATTAAATGTACTTGTATTAGCTTGTAAATTATTGATTAAATGAAATATTTCACAACGCATATTGTTAAGAGAATGAAATACCTATTAATAAAAATGAAAATATATAGTTTCAACTGATCCTTCAAAACATTTTAGGTTTCATATATACTCCTCGCGCGTGCATCATTATTTCATTTTCATTTATTTATTAAGCAGTTTTAGTCATAGGTATTTGAAAATTAAAATGTGTAATAGCAAGCATCAATAACGCTCTCCACTGAGAGGAATTTATTTCAATAACTTATTCTGCATTATATTTTTTAATCCGCAAAAATATCTGTTTTTTAAAGCTTCTATGCTGTTCATACAGGCGAAGACTATCATCTTTCTCCCTCGCTCAGTATATAACGAGGTTACTGTACAATTTCCCCGCTGCCTGTAGAAACAGGTTTATCCTTCCCTCCAGAGCGCAGCGCGTGTCTTGGCGCCAAATGCTCTGTATCCATTAGTGTTTGTTTACACGCCACCCGTACCGGCTGCAGATTGATAATGAACCTTAAATCTAATTACCTTGAATTTGTTAAGAAATGGCTAAGACTTAATATTATTGAAGTACTGTATCTCAGTTTCAAATAAAACAAGTTTTACATGAAGTGCATGGAAAATATGCATAATTCAATAGGCGTAGAAAATATTTGTGCACCATTCTTTTGCTTTTGAGAATAAATTACTTTTATTGAACGGAAAAATCAATTCAGTAATTCGAATAAACATTAGAAAGAGGCTTCACTGCGATTTGCTGCATTCTTCTCTTCGTTTTACAAGCATATATTAGAATACAAAAGAGGATTTCGAAGAAATCGAACAGGGCCATTAGGGACCAGCCAAGCCACATGCCTAGGTAGCCACCGATGTAACTGAACAGCTCCACGCTCTAAAATAAAGAGATGAAAGGAATTTAATGATGGATATACAGATACTCGGTGTGTGTCATGTGAAGTACAGTTTGAATTTTTAAGTAAAAAAGAGTGATAAATAAGATCCGATGATTTAATTATTTATAAACAAGTAAGCATGCATATACGGTATACAGGGTGTCCTAAAAGTGTGCCAAACACGCTTTAATTCTTTATCTATTAGAGATAAGTGGGCAATATAAATCGAAAAAGTGTTTAAAATAAGGTAGAAAAAAAGACTTCGTCAAGAAAAAAATCCCTCGTTAGTTACCAAAGATTTACGCCTTTTGAATTTGTATACAAACCCCGTAAAAAACAATTCTCAATCAGTAAATGGTGCCCTATACACTATTGAAGTGATAAACAAAATTTGAGATTATATCCTAAAAAGTATCTGAGGTATGAAGATAGATATATGTTGACTTAAACCAATTTTTAATGGCTCTCGAAGGAAAAAAATCACGTCGTATGATCACATTTCAGGGGTCGTGCAGAAATTACGAAAGAATAAACGCTTAAATTCAAATTCATATATAGCGCACGATCATATTTGCTTAAAGATATATCTGAGACGTTTTATAACGAAAGACTGAAATTTTGTCCGTCATCACTTTAGCGCATGGGGCATATTTTACTAACTGGGATTTTTTTTTTTTTTTTTTTTTTTTTTTGTAGGGTCGAATAAAATTTAAAATGTGTAACTTTTGGAAAATTACGAGGAATTTTTTCTTAATGTAGTATTTGTTCTATCTTAATTTGAACATTTTTTCCAATATACATTATCCACTATCTCTAATAGATAAATACTTAAAGCGTGTTACCACCTTTTTGGGACACCGTTGACATATTTATATTTTCTTTAGTTTTTCTATTCTTCTTCTTTTTTTATTCTAATACTTACGGCATTTTACAATTTTTTCATTTAATATTGAAAAGAAAATCTCATGTTGACTATATTGTTTTTCATAATATAGTGCGAATATGGTCCCACTTTTTTGACATTATTTCTAAAAAAAAAAAAAATGCTGTGACGTCCTATAAATGTTTCGTTAAGCTTTTTACGGCCGTATTCACCAAACACTTGACACGCGGATTAAACCAGACTCGAGTGTTAAAGTCATCGGTAAGATATCTTACCGATCACTATAACATGCATCTCAGGATTAATCCGCGTGCCTAGTGTTTGGTTAACTCATTTATGCCTAGCGTCCCTTTTTTGGGACGGCATTTTCGCTATTAGTCGAAAACGTTATTTATTTTTCCTAGCCTTTATTCATGAGTATTGAGCCTCAACTCTACAAAATATTTTAACATGACCAAGTAGGATGTTGATATTTCGATTTTTATGCATAATGATTTTAAACGAAATCATCCCTTGTTCAAGAAGTTGACATCAGAAATTTATGTATTATTTCTGTTATTAGTAAAAATCGAAGAAAGTCGCAAAAATATCCAGGCACAAATGGGTTAATACGGCCGTTAATCCCTCTCCTGAAAATAATCAAGATTTAAAATACTGTGTTTTAAAGTTTTGTGGAAATTTTTCTTGTGCTTTTCACTTTTTTGGTATCTGTGCATGCACATACCTAAAAACATGCAAGTTTATGTATTTGATGTCATACATTTACCTCGTACTTCGGCTTATCTAAACGAACGGATGACTGCAAGATGTCAAAGTGAATTTCAAGAGTTGCAACATGCGGTGTGGTGTATTTTTCTATTCTGAAATCAATAAAGAATTCATATAAATTATGCAAAAATACATTCATCCTAAAGCTTTTTTCACCTCAAGTAGCTTATGGTGGACTGTTTCTTAAAGTAATGAAATTGTACAGTAAGGCATAGTAAATCAAATAAGAAAATCACATTACACTAATTAAAAGTACAACGCTGCCAGAGCAACAGTGCTTTTATTCCAGTGCACCAGAAAAAATTAAAGCAAGTCTTTCTCTGTAACTTGAAAAGACTTTTTCCATTATAAAATATCTCTTCCCGCAAGATAGTACATGAGAAATATTAGTTGCATATTACTTGAAAAATACAAAAATACTGTAAAATTATCCTTGTATAAATCTTTTAAAATATTTTTTGAAAATATGAGGGAGTTTTATTAAGTATTTCTTTTTCATCGAAAGTCTTTTTTTCGCTAACGAGAATTATTTTTAAATGAGTTCCGGAACATGCATACGATTTTCAGATTAATCATTAAATATCCTTGAGTATCATTTTAGATTTTAACACTAATTATTCAAAATCTTTGAGTACCATTTTATATTTTAACACTAATCGTTCAATATCTTTGAGTCTCGTTTTAGATTTTAAAACTAACATTAAGCGTTTTTGAGAACCATTTTAGATTTTAACATTAATCATTAAATACCTTTGAGAGCCGTTGTAAATTTTAACACTAATCATAAAATATCTACGAGTACCATTTTTGATTTTAAAACATTGATGTCGGAGCTATTTCGACCTCATATCTGCCTGTAGTGTGAGTGTTTTTTAGTACTTTTAATGATCTAAAAAAATATTTGTACGATGTATATTTTGATATTTAAAAAAAAATTATAAGCTTCAAACTGTTCTTATCCCATTTATGCCTAGCGTCCCTTTTTTGGGACGGCATTTTCGCTATCATTCGAAAACATTATTTATTTTTCCTAGCCTTTATTCGAGAGTATTGAACCTCAATTCCACAAAATATTTTAATATGGCCAAGTAGGATGTTGACATTTCAATTTTTATACATAATGATTTTAAATGAAATCATCCCTTGTTCAAAAAGTTGACATCAGAAATTTATCAATTACTGCTGGTGTTAGCAAAAATCGAAGAAAGTCGCAAAAATATCCAGGCACGAATGGGTTATTCATAATGGAGGAACTATTTACACGTATACTAATTATAGTAAGAGCATGTTTTAAAGTTATACAGGGTGAATCTAAACTCTTGGACAAAACTTTAAGAGGTGATAGGGCACATAATAAGGAATCAGAATCACATAGCAATGTGGGGTCAAAAACGCAGTTTTCACTTACCTGGAAATAATCACTTTGTGAAAAGTATTGAAGTGTTCGTCTAATGTCTTCACCAAGTTTCATAAACAATAGGCTCGTCTCCAAAACTTTCATCCGTGAAATAAAATAGAATTTTTAAACTTGAATTTTAATCTTCTGTTTTTGGAGAAAAATACATTTTCTGACGAACAATGGTCGGAAAGTGCACTGTTGTTTTAGCACTTTTGCCAAAGTGATTATTAACAGTTACATGAAGACGATGTTACCGACCCCACATTGCTATGTGATTCTGTGCCCTATCACCTCTTAAAGTTTAGTCAAGAGTTTAGATTCACCCTGTATAAAAAGTGCCGCATAACACAAAAGAGTCATTTTTAACGTAACATTTTACAGACTTACCCAGTGAAAATGTATCTAAATGTTGAATAGCTTTTTTTTTAATGTACATTTTTTAGTAAAATTTGCTTCGGCTAACGAACTGTGGTTACCAAATGTTCAAAAAGTACCTTTTAATTCTAGATCGTTTCGTAAATTTAATTCTGCTTGGTTCTGCCATCTATGTACTTTTTTTTAATAACTCAAAGGTAAGCAGATAATATTTGAAAAGACGACAAACGTATATAGTCAGTACTTTAAAACTTGCATTTAAGGTGCTACAGAATGTTGTTGAAATAATATGCAACAACAACATGCATTTTAAGCATGAGGTTCGAATGGAAATGGAAAAAGCTTCTATTACGCAAATACTATATGCTCATTAGGAAAAATTCTCAGTTAATGTTTAGCTTACCACTGTTAAACATAGACAAATTCTACGAAAAATGCTAGAAAAAAAATCACATCACGTCACGTCTTCAAGTGACGTTACATTTCTATCAGATGTGCTACTATTTGGAACTTATTTTTCCTTTGTTCTTTTCAAGATGACTAGGCCCCCGACTCCATAACTTGCCAGGAAACAGATTCAGCTGTTTCCTGGCAGTACTCTCTTATTAAGAGAAAAGTTTTGATGCTTCTGATTTGATTTTTCGTTCTCACTTACCTATTGCTTAACGTATCTTACGTGCTAGTACCTCAATGAGCCGTTTGTGCAAATAACAAAACTTGCTTATTTATCCCTTTTTAATTTTTAAACAGATATTTAAAAGATACCTTGCATACAAAAACAGTCAAAAAGTTTTGCAAATTTCAGTGACGTTCTAACTTTCAGTTTTTTTTTTTCTTACTGCACGTTTGGAAAAGTCGGGCCACGTTGGCCCAGTTGGGAGAGGCGTCGTTCTCGCAGCCGTAAGGTTGAGAGTTCGATCGTGGGACCAACCAAAGACCGCCTAACGATCAGTAGTGCTCCATCTATCGGCTCCTGAATGAAGTAGAAATGAACTGTTCTGGTGTCTGTGGTAGAAATGAACACACTTGGCAGGTACTGCCGCTATCGATCTAATCTGGATTTGGGGTTGGTACAAAATACTATAAAGCAGAGGTGCCGAAGCCCCCATAATCCATGAAAACAAAACAGACAGATAGTGGAAAAGTTGAAATCATGTGTAAGAAAAATAAGTGAAAACTTTCAAATTACAGTAGAACCTTGATTATCCGATGTTCCGTGTTAGCACAGATACTAAACTTAACTGAGCTGTCCAGTTTAATGAAGGGCTACCTCGATTATGCTCGATCCAGACTTAAAGAAAAATGACGAATTATTGAAACTAATTTGGATTCTTTTTACAAGTGTTTAGAAATGTTTAATTACAAATATATGTGCTGTTAAAATACGTGTTACTTGACATATATTCTCTTCGCTGATATCTCAACCTTATCGGAGGTTTTACGTAAAGTTGGTACCCTACCATGTAAAAATAAAACATTACTCGTAAGCTCCAAAAGAACAATCAACCGACGGACAGAAATGGAATTGTACGTTCCGATTTAAATATATTTAACATTAACTATAAAATAATAGAATATGAAAATAAATGGAAAGATCACATAGAGCGACTGGACAAGGACCGACTGCCAAGAAAACTGTTGGAATACAAACCTACAAGATACTGAAACAGCAGAAGACTTACACTACGATGGATTGACCAGTGATTGAGCGGGAACAGGCTAATAGCCCAATCCCTGATATACCGTGTTTCCCCGAAAGTAATACCTGGTCTTTTATTAATTGTTGATGCAAAAGACACGCTACGGCTTATTCAAGGGGGATGACTTATTTTTAACACGCTTTTATTAGTTTCACCTCTATGTTTGTTTGTAACCGACTCCTTTGAACTCGATTTTGATCAACTTTAAACGGTCAGATTCAATTTAAACTTTGTAGACTTATCAAGGAACGACGACAACAAAATAATTTGATAAGTTTATCCCATTATCCTGATTAGGATCGTCAGGATTAAAAATTTTCTTCAGGATTAGTAACCACGCAGAGATCCTTTGCGTGAGAGCGAGAGAGGTAGAGTAAGCGCGCGGTCTACGCATGCGTACCATTTCGGCACTCGTCTCAGCACAATGGAGTAGAATCTCTCTCGCTATTGGTAACTGTATTAAATGGTATGTTTGGGCAGTTACGTTTTTGAAATCCAGATGGCAAATCTAAAAATTTTACCTCAATATTGTTACATGGATGTTTGTGTTTGTGTTGTATTGAAACGACTACAACAGTCGTTATGAAACTTGTTTGTTGATTAGAGACCTATTTTTCCTTTTTAGCGAGGAAGGTAGCATTTAACTGCAGGTTAATTAATACTTTGGTGCACCCAGGGGGGGGGTGAGGGGGCTGCAGCACCCCCCCCCGAAATGGGACATTTTATTTAGATAGCAATTTGGTATTTAGCTTCCAATTGAACTTTAGCTTTAAATTTGATACCCAGCCCATCCCGAAATAAAATCCTGGCTACGCCACTGGTGCACAGTGAAAACAAATTATCTCACAGTTTGTACTTTCCAACTTAGTGTTCCTTAGTGTCTTATGAGAGATACTTTTATAGCAAATCGAACTAAAAAATGAAAAATATAAAAATTGCTTAAAAAACTAAAAAAAAAACACGTTTTAGTGATAAATTGAACTAACTAAAAAGTGAAAAATAATTCTTAAATTAAAAATAAATTAACGAATGAATAATAGCATTATTTTGAAAAAAAGCGTGGGGTGCTCCGTATATTCGATCGGTACGATTAGTAAAAAAAAAAAAAAATGATACAAAAAATATAGCACAAAGCGCCCCACACTTTTTTCGAAATAATACTATTTATCGTTCATTAATTAATTTCTATATTAAGAATTACTTTTCACTTTTTAATTAGTTCAATTTATCACTAAAGCGTGTTTTTTTAGTTTTTTAAACTATATTTTTATTTTCATGCACGGTTTGGGTCCATAGATGCCAGCAGTAATGGATAAAAAATAATTTAGAAGCGTAGTGGATGAAGTCAACAAAGAAAACGTGTCTGGTAAGTTTTGCCCCAATTTTAATAATAGTTAACATGAAGGAAAATTAATAATTGCCAATTATACGTAGGAAAATATATGTATTTTCGCTAGATACAAAATAATTTGTAAAAAAATTTCATTTACAATGTTTAGAAGAGTTTTAAAATAATGGTAGCATACATGCTACCATTATTTTAACACCGGCAATCGTGTAAACAAGCCTAGCTGTTTTGACAAGGAAAAAATAAATAATTCCAATTCGAATTTTTTGTTTTTTAATTTTTGTAATATTGCTGTGAACATGCTTTTAATATTATTTGCCGATTTTAATGCTACTAAATTTAGATTTCGGGATTTTTTAACTGTCCGAAACAATTATTTTATTTTTCCAGTGAAAAAGAAATAAAACTGACAGAATTACAATGAGATTAAATTTGTTATAAATTTAACGCTAAATTGTTCGAGACATGAGTTTAATAAATTTCACATTTTATTTTTGCTTTATTAAATGAAAATAAAAAGTTTTTTTTTTTTTATATAAAATTTCAGCGTTTTGTATAAATTCTTAATTTTTTTTTTCAGCCATCTACTTCAGGACAGTATTTCCAAAGAAAAAGACGAAAAAATATCTTAACAAGGTGAAAGGTGATTTAGCTTTTATGAATGGCATGAAAAGCGATTTATTAGACATGTCTGATGTTTCAATCTAATATTCAAAGTCATGATGTTTTCTTGTACAAAGTACAGATGAAGATGATGGTGAAAATGTTGTAGGAAATAACAATGCTAAAATATACTAAATAATAGAAATATACTAAATATTGATGAAAAGACAAGAATAAAAAAAGATTAATAAAAATTTTAAAAATTCGATAGTAGGAAAAAAGACCCAGCCATTTCCTTTTACCAAAAGATGCTAATTTTTTTATGAGTCTTCGGAGATTCTTCCACTGCTCTTCAATTTGAAATGTATATTTTAAAAGATATGATTGAACTATTAGTAGAACAAATAAATAGTGTCTTAAAAAAAAAAACCGGAAATTTCAATCTTGCGGACAGAAAGTAAGATTTATCAAGTTCTGAGAATTGTTATTCGATCGGGGCTGGTCCAGATATTTCATATCAGAGGATGGGAAACTAGAATATGATATGAACATATTGAAAAAGTTATCTCTCAAAGCATATTAGAAAAAATTCTAGGATTTCTACTTATTGCTGATAGTTATCTACAGATAATCTTCTGTGAAATGAAAATTACTGAAAAAATCATAATCGTATTTCTTCTAAGAACGGCTATCCAGGCTTAGAAAAAATGTGCTATCCTTACAAGATGAATGTATGCAATCCATAGATGAAATCATAGATGTCCATCTCTAATATGTTAAATACAACATATATATTTGTTTTAATTGAAAAGAATTTGTTTTACAGCTTTTCGCAAATAAAGGATGTAAAAAATAGTAATAATAATAATGATAAAAATAAGTAATTTTTTGTGAAAATCGCTTCATCTATACCTTAATCTGTCCATAGTAGCAAAATGCTACCACTGACAAACATATGAAAAATAACTTTTTTCACAATTTTTACTTTCCGAACATGTACCATGTAAGGAAAGTATTGTAATCATGAAAAAATTCGACTTCGAGATTTTGGTGTTTTTACACGTTTTGAGGTCTTCTGAATCCATTTATGCTATTTTTACGAGATGTATGTGTGTGTGTGTGTGTGTGTGTGTGTGTGTGTGTGTGTGTGTGTGTGTGTGTGTGTGTGTGTGTGTGTTTGTGTGCATGTGAGTGAACACGATAGCTCCTGAACGGAGCATTCGATGGAGCTCAAATTGGATATATATGTCATAAACTACAGTCGCAAGACCGGTATTGATTTGGGTGTGTATAGGACTTATAGTTTTTCTACAGGGCTACTACAAAGATTTCTCTTACATGATGGCCTATGGGGGGAAATTCTTGAAAGTGCGCTAGCGTTTAAACGGTATATTCGATTGAGCTCAAATTGGGTATATATGTTATAAACCACTATCTTAAGACCCATATTAATTTGGATGTGTATAGGACTTATAGTTTTTTCTACAGGGCTACGACAAAGATTTCTTTTACATTATAGCCTATGGGGGGAATTTCTTGAAAGTGCGCCAGCGTTTAAACGGTAGATTCGATTGAGCTCAAATTGGGTATATATGTTATAAACCACCGTTGCAAGACCGGTATTGATTTTGGTGTGTACACTTATAGTATGATTTTGGTGTATAGCACTTATAGTTTTTCTACTGGGCTACGACAAAGATTTCTTTTACATTCTGGCCTATGGGTGGAAATTCTTGGAGGTGCGCTAGCGTTTAAACGGTACCTTCGATTGAGCTGAAATTGGGTATATATGTTATAAATCACCATCTTAAGGCCGGTATTGATTTTGGTGTGCATAAGACTTATAGTTTTTCTACAGGACTACAACAAAAATTTCTTTTATGTTATGGCATAATGGCATATGGGGAGAAATTCTTGAAAGTGCGCAAGCGTTTAAATGGTGCATTCGATTGAGTTTCAAATTGGTATATATGTTTGAATGATTCATCGATTAAAATTTATTTAAATGCTTGGTAATGATCTGAATCGTAAGTGTTCGGAAAGTCGAGTGGAGTCACTCCAGATTTTTTCTTATATTTACGTTATTTGACTTAAAAAAAAACCACCATTTCAACGGAAAAATAATTTTTTTTCTCAGGGAATTTCTTATACTGAGCATCAGAGAGTTAAATTGTAAGATTGAAAAACTTATGAAAAAGTACATGTTGAAATTAATCAGGATTATCTTCATTAGAATCGAATTAATTATTCTAAAATTCGAGATATTTGTTATAGTATGATAAGCCTTCCTATGTTTGTGTTAAAAAGTCACAAGTGAAATATACTTACGCCTCTTCTATGGTAAGCTAAGGAAAAAAATATTAAAAATTTTAAATTGAAGTTTCGGTTATTAATTAATTCGGTTATTATTAATTCGGTTATTAAGTAACAAGAAAATTGTTTTACCTGATCAGCAACTTCACTCTTCGCTACGAATCTTAGTTCACTGGGAAGTAACAATATTAATATTTAGGATAATATACTCGTACTACAAAACAAAACTGTTCAAATAAACGGCAAGAATTTCAACTTCATTTTTATACGTTAAGTACCCCATTTAAATATTAATAATTTTAAATAAATTTCTACAACTTTTTTAATCTCCTGCAAAAAACAAATAAGGATTGCAAAAGGCTACTAAGCAAGTATTACGCAGGTATTATTGATCAGTCTATGTCTCTCTTATCACAAATAAATTTGATATGGTTATGTTTTTTAAAAATATATTTTACTGGATTTTTCATATGTCAAATCTATTTTCATAGGTATAACATAATGTCATGTTTACTTTTAGCTACAACTTACTGCTTTTACGCTTGTAGATAGATGAGGGGTACAGCCCCCCCCCCTCCGCCATTTACTGATTTTGCTATAAATTCTCTCTTTTTAACTACATTGTTTCTGACTACAATATCATCTGGCTGTTTAATTTTTCTCTCTTTTTTTACTCCTTGAATCTTTCTGCTTGCCTCACCATGGCACAGTGGTTAAGTCACTGGAAATGTTAGACGGGAGAAGTGTGAAGGTCCCGGGTTCGGGTCCCATCGCGCGTCCGTCGATCTGATCGCTAGTTTCCGTGGTTTTCATCGAAACTTAGCCTAAATAAGGGTTAGAATGCCTTAGAAAGACCCTCAAGCAGGGCACCCCCCTTTGTGCTGTCCTTCTGACGAGTATTTATAAGCGGCCTTCGAGCCAAGCACGCCAAACCGATATACATGTTCACAACATCAACATCTTGCTGCTTATTTTTGTCACTTAAAATTCTATGTTGGCATCACCTTTTTTTCGAGTATTGGCATCATCTCTGAGCTTTTCCCTCCGTGTTTCGATCTTTACCACCTTTGCCTTTTTCTTCATTAGCTATGGTCGTGTCCCTGGATTACTTTTATGACTCTTTTTGTCATGTAAATTTCAGAAACATCGCTATTTTTATTATTCCATTAAATTGAAATGTGAACACGGTGGCACTTGATAATGAAGTATTCTATTTCAATTTTCCATTCCAACTTCCACATGCTTGATTTGTTTTGGGTTCTCGTTGTTAGGCTTAGTCCTACGAGATATCACTTGTTTATAATCCAAACTTTTTTATATTTGATAGCTCTATTTTATTACATCACTGTGGCCTACTGTTTCCATAATGTTACGAATTTTCGGGGCAACCCGCTGTTCTCTGTGGCTTAAAATGGTTTAAAATTCGTATTGTACGCTTCAAATAGATAAATTTTGCTTTTTGTTGTATCAAAATCGGCCAATTTGAACCCGAGATATGGAGGTTTCGGTTTGCCATTGTTTTTCAATGGAGGTTCTAGAAAACTCGAGAAATATTGGTCCTAGAGCTTAGATCTCTTCACATTTAGGGACTTATTTTTGGCACCAAATTTGGCGATATTTCGCCAAAAGTCGCCAAGCTTGGCGACTTTTTGGTCATTTGGCGCGATTTTCCCAATGGGGCCTGGAAGTTGTTTTTCCTGCATTAAAAACGCATAATAACCTAACATTTCTCTTCTATGACGTAATCAAAATTCACGCTTTATGTAGAACCCTCGAGAAATTGACTTTTCTGGAAGCCTCTTGTACCTCCTGCGTCGGCTATTTATAGAAGCGCGCGTCGCCCCGAGAGTTCAGTGCGGGTTGAACGCTCAATGTGTGAAGAGCTCTCAGTACGCTTGTTTTGTGTGAATTGATAGTGCTATAGAAGCTGTGTTTTAGCTTGCTTTGTGAAGCTGTTTTTAAAGTGCTGTGTGTAAATTCTTCATTGCTGTGTCTTAAGGGATTGTGTACTATATCCCTTGAATATTTCCACGGAATTTTTGCCTGTGAAAGTGACTTATTTTGTGTGAGAAATACAGCATTTGTGAGAGCTTCTGATCCAAGCGGATTGTTAAAAGCACGTTACTGCTAGATTGTGCTTGTGAATTGTGTACAGCTGATTGTTCTACGAAGTTCTAGAAGCAATAAAGTTTGTGTTCCATCCTGACAAGTGACTTTTTACTTGAACTTTTTACACCAACAGGACTTTAGAACGACGAACCCCAGGAGTAGCAGAGTAATTCCGCAACATTTGGTGTCAGAATCGGGATTCTAAAGAAGGACTTTAATTTTCCAGTTTATGGTTTTGACTAGACAAAAAATGGAAGAACAACTTAAAAAGCTCATGAATATGATGCAGGAAATGAAAGCCGGACAAGACGAGATGAAAGCCGGACAGGACGAGATGAAAGCCGGACAGGACGAGATGAAAGCCGGACAAGAACAGATGAAGGCGGATTTAGAAAAGAAAATTGAAGCCGGACAAGAAGAGATGAAAACTGGGTAGCAGAAAATAGAGAAAAATCAAAAAAAGTTGGAGCAGAAGATAGAGAAGACCCAAGAAAATTTAGAAGAAATTAAGCAGGGCCAAGAAGAAATGGAGAAAAGAGTTTCTCTCTTAGAAGAAACTCAGACGAAATATGAACAAAGAATTGAAGGGAATGTTAAGGAATTACAGCAGGATATTTGCAGAATGCGTGAAGAATTTGAGAATAAAATTGAGGAAAAACTGGACTCTCTAGTGAAGATGGGAAAATTACCTGAAAACATCAAGTTGTCGTCACGCCGCCCAACAGTGAAACTAACGACCTATGATGGAAAGACTCCCTGGGAAGCTTATAAGACCCAATTCTTGATCGTCGCCAAAGCCAATGGTTGGAGAGAGTCCGAGAAAGCGGACCAACTGGCAGCTTCCCTTAGCGGAGATGCGATTAACGTATTGCAAACTATTGGAGCGACGAAGATAGGAGATTTTGACGCCCTTGCCAGTGCCTTGGAGATGAAATTCGGAGAGAAGTGCCAGAAAGAATATAGTAGAATCCAACTTAAGTCAAGGATGCAGAGATCTGGCGAGACCCTTCAAGAGCTTGCTTCGGACATAGATAGGCTGTGTCATCTAGCCTACATGGACCACCTTGATAATGTCCGAGAAGAAATGGCGGTGCGACATTTTATTGAAGTCATCCGTGATCCAGAAACCCAAAAGGCACTCATGTTGGAGGATTATCAGGATTTGAAGTCTGCTCTGGTGTTCGCAATGAAGTTAGAGGCAGCCCAGCGGGCCGTGAGAAAAGATCGACATGCTGTTAGAGCGGTCACGGTCCAAGAGGGAGCTGACAAAGGCACAGAGAGCGTCGAGAACAGGTTGAAGAGAATTGAAGATCTCATAGAACGAAAATTAAGATCCGATAGAACGAGAGATGGCCCAAAGAAAGTGAAATGCTGGAAGTGTGGCGTCGATGGCCATGTACAAAAGTATTGTGGTCGAAAGTCTCATGACCAGCAAGAGAACTCTGAAGATCATGAAAGAGGGAAACTAGGAGGTGGCCATCTCGCGGGGCGGAGGTTGCCATATAGTCAAAAGCCCCACCTAAAAGTCTTGCAGATTTCATCAGCGAATGGCGGCAGTAATGGACTCTTCGTACTGGGATATGTTAATGGTTTCCCATGCCACATGGTGATTGATACTGGAGCGAACGTAACCATCATAAGGATAGATCTGGCCAAGAAATTAAACTTGAAGATTATCTGGACTCCGCCCTCGCTGACCCTCCACACTGTGACAGGTGACAAGATCGAAGTGGGCGGAAAAGCGAGGGTAGAAATCACGTTTGGGAATGCCAGATACGACCATGTGGTATATGTCGCCAATATTACAGACTCTTTTATTCTCGGACTCGACTTTTTAAAATCGCACAAATTTAACTTGGACTTTAAGAATAATGAGCTTCGTTCAGACTCAGAAGAAATAGCTGCGTTCGATATTAAAAATGAAACTATTTTACCTGTTCAGCAAATAATAGCCCAGACTGATATCATTGTACCTCCCAGAACTGATTCAATAATTTCTGGAACTGTAAAAAAAAGCAATAAATTCCGTTTTGGATTAATCGAACACCCAAACAATCGTGATTCCGTCAGAGGAGTACTTGTGGGAGCAACACTTGTGGACTTGTCGAGAACAGAAATTCCAGTTAGAGTAGTAAATGTGACGGACAAGTCGAAGGTGATAAAGAAAAATGAAGTGTTGGCGACATGCACTCCTGTTACCTGCATTAATAAGAACATCAGCCAAACGACAGCTAAATCTTCCGAGTGCCTGAGGAAGGAATTAATACAAGACGTGGAGTTAACGGCAGAACAGAGAAGCGCTGCGGAGAAAGTAGTAGCTGAATTTGAAGACCTCTTCTCCCGTACTTCGGGTGACTTTGGCCGTACGAGCTTAACTCAACATAGGATAGATACAGGCAGCCATTCTCCCATCAAGCAACATCCTAGGCGGCTGCCGTTTGCTAAGCAAGAAGAGGTGAGCAGACTTTTAGAGGAGATGCAGCGTGATGACGTCATCGAGCCATCGACTAGTCCCTGGGCCTCGCCAATTGTTTTGGTCCGGAAGAAGGATGGTTCCACCCGGTTCTGTGTTGACTACAGACGTCTGAATGACATTACCAAGAAAGACAGCTTCCCTCTTCCCAGGATAGACGACACTTTGGACACTTTATCGGGAAACGAATGGTTTTCCACTCTGGATCTGAAAAGTGGTTACTGGCAAGTGGAAATTCATCCCGACGACCGTGAAAAGACTGCGTTCACCCGGGGCCATCGCTAAGCAACGGGCCTGCTTATGAGTTGCCATCGCTAAAAATGAGTTTATCATTGAGGCCTGTTTTCCCTAGTCACAGTATTCTATTTTATTATTCTAAGTATTATAAATGTTATATTATTTTATTATTTTAAAACAAATTTTTTATACTTTTGTCGTACTAAAGAACTTTAGATGTAGGTAATCGTTTTGTGAATCTTGCGCCATTTTCTTTTATGAAAATTTATCCTAAAATTCGAACATTTTGCTCTGAATGTAAAGGTAAGTGAACGCTTATAATGTATTTAGAAATTCTAAAAATATGTATGTAAATCATGTTTAGTGAATAATTACTCATGTGTCATTTATAAATAAATTATTTTAATCAGAAATCGTATTACTTGAGTAGTTTTTATTCTTGTAAATAAGCATGACGTTGTGATACTATTTAGACAATTTAATTTTGCCAGTTGAAAATGTTATTTATCAGTTATATATGCCTTGATTATGTGATTCAGACTTACATCTGGTACAGTGCAGAAATACAGTAAATTATAAATTATTGATTTTTGCCCGTTTATACAGAAACTTCAAATGTAGTTAATATTTTGTACAAGCGTTCAGTATTCTTGCTCAATTCCAAACTTCGATTGAGAAAGCGACAAAAGAATAACATATAATGCATGAAATGTCTTTATTAAAGAATAATTAATTCACGGATCGCGCTACAGAGCGTATTTTATCAATTTTCTCCAATATACAGGATATCCCGAAAACACTGAAATGCGCTTTGATACATCATCTGTTAATGTTAAATTGTTTAAAATAACGTAGGAATCACGACTACGTTAATGAAATATTCATTATAAAATGTCTTTCTCATTTCTGTATTTAGTTATTTTAAAGTACATTAAATGTCCACTTGTGAAACTAAAATAAGCAATCGTGAATCATGAGAGTAAGCGCTACTTTGTTTTTCCTTCAAATTATATGCATCTATTTTAATGCCAACATGCATCATAGCAAGCAAATTAATAATGAGTTCGTACTTGAATTAGTAGCACAATTACTACTTAAAACTATATTAAATAACGTTTGAAAGCACTGGGAAGCTTAAGAAATGCCTGATGTATACGTGAAGACTCGAGCATTCGAGCCTCTTTGGATGACTCATCAAAATACACGCGCAGGCCCGTTACTAATTGCGAAGGCCCCGGTTAACCACGGGACAAGGATTATGGCAGTTCAAAGTTATGCCTTTTGGACTCTGCAACGCACCTGCTACATTCGAGCGTCTAATGGAGACAGTGTTGAGAGGACTTTCCTACGAAGCATGTCTCGTTTATATGGACGATATCATCATCGTCGGAAGGACTTTCGAAGAGCATCTCGAGAACATTCGAAAGGTACTGCAGAAATTAAAAGAGGCAAACTTGAAACTAAGCCCATCGAAGTGCAATTTGTTTCGTCGGGAAGTACGTTACCTCGGGCACATAATATCCGCCCACGGAGTCCAAACCGATCCCGAAAAGACGTCCGCAGTCAAGAACTGGAGTCGTCCGGAGAATATCCATGACTTACGAAGTTTTTTCGGTCTGTGTACTTACTATCGAAAATTCGTGAAGGGTTTTTCTTAAATTGCAAGACCTCTTCACAAATTGACCGAGACTGGACAGAAATTTCTATGGACTGAGGAATGTGAGGACGCATTCAGCGAACTGAAGACGGCTTTAACATCTTCGCCGATCCTGTCGTATCCTCACCCTGACAAGCCATTTATCCTGGACAAAGACGCAAGCAAGGAGAGTGTTGGAGCAGTTTTGTCCCAGGAGATAGATGGCCAAGAACACGTCATTGCTTACTGGAGCAAATGCCTTTCAAAGGCAGAACGTAACTATTGTGTTACGAGAAAGGAACTTCTTGCTATCATTAAGGCCGTGGAGCACTTCCATCATTACCTGTACGGCCGAAAGTTCCTGCTCCGAACGGACCATGCCTCTTTAACCTGGCTTCTAAATTTCAAGAATCCAGAGGGCCAAATAGCCAGGTGGATACAGCGATTATAAGAATACGACATCGAGATACGTCATCGGAAAGGAGCATCTCATGGAAATGCAGATGCTTTGTCGAGAAGGCCCTGCATAGACAGTTGTCGCTATTGCTCCAGGGCAGAGAAAAATTACGATCTGAAACATCCCGTTGTCCGCCAAGTTACAATATCGGAACCATCTCAAGATCCCTGGAGTGATGAAAATGTTCGGGCGGACCAATTAGCAGATAGCGACATCAAACCTATTGTGGAGTTTATGGAAAAGTCCGGCAATAAGCCCAGCTGGCAAGAAATATCATCTTGCAGTCCGGCAACAAAACAGTACTGGGCTTTATGGGATTCGCTTCGCCTGAGGAATGGAGTCCTGTATCGTAAATGGGAGTCGGACGACGGCAAGATGCTCCGATGGCAGTTAGTACTCCCTCGTTCGAGGATTCCGAAGGTTCTAGAAGAACTTCATAATGGCTACACTGGAGGCCATTTTGGCGTAATGAAGACCCTACAGAAAGTTCGCGAGCGCTTCTACTGGGTTAGGGCTCGAGGCGACGTCGAAAAGTGGTGTCAAGCTTGTGACGCCTGTGCCGCCCGTAAAGGCCCGAAGGCCGTGGAAGACTACATCGTTACAATGTAGGAGCGCCTTTCGAGAGAATTGCCCTCGACATCTTGGGACCTCTTCCGCGAACTTCGGATGGCAACAAATACATCCTAGTTGTCATTGACTACTTCACTAAATGGCCCGAAGCGTTTCCTATTCCCGATCAAGAAGCTACGACCGTAGCAGAGGTACTGGTGCAAGAATGGATTTCCAGATATGGAACCCCTCTGCAACTTCATTCCGACCAAGGAACGAACTTTACCTCTGCAGTCTTTAAAGGACAATGCCAACTTCTCGGAATGGACAAAACCCAGACTACGCCTTTACACCCACAATCCGACGGCATGGTGGAGAGGTTCAATCGCACAATTTTAAACAACCTCTCGCTTCTAGTATCTAGGAATCAAGAGGACTGGGACAAGAAACTCCCCCTCTTCCTGCTGGCCTATAGGAGCGCCGTCCATGAGACTACCGGCTTCACACCTTCCCAGATGCTGTTCGGCAGAGATCTTCGTCTTCCCGCCGATCTAGTGTTCGGCCGCCCTCCAGATGCGCCTTCATCGCCAGAGGAGAACGTGGAAAACCTTCGGGCACGGTTTGAAGATGTGCATCATTTTGCTCGGGAGCGGATCAACCTGAACACGGAAAAGATGAAGACTCGCTACGACACGAAGGCTACGGGACACGAGTTCAACGCAGGTGACAAAGTTTGGCTATGGAATCCTACTCGACGGAAAGGCCTGTCTCCCAAGCTGCAATCGCCGTGGGACGGTCCTTACACAGTCCTAAACCGGCTGAATGACGTCATCGTACGGATTCGTGAGTCACCAAACTCGAAGCCAAGAGTTGTACATTACGATCGGCTAGCCATCTACCGCGGTTGTAATTAGCTCAGACCATGGTCACTATGGCGTAATTCCTCTTTTCTTTCATCTCTCATTTCTTTCCTGTCTTTCCCTTCTCTTCCTCTTTCCTCAACTCTCTTTCACTCACTACTTACGCCATGTTTAGTGTACATATTTGTAATATATTAGTTTTCATTAATGCGTATTTGTTTATTATGTTTATGATTTATTACAGTGTAATTATTTATTATGTTGATTATTTATTTATTAATGTGTATTTACTTATTGTGCTATTGATTACTTGCTTGTATTATGTTGTTAAGATCTTGTTAAGTGTTATACAGTGTAGGCACTTGTGTGACCTCCTAACTAGGGATTGTACTGCCCGGGACGTGCAGTCCTTGGGAAGGGGGCAATGTTACGAATTTTCGGGGCAACCCGCTGCTTTGTGGCTTAAAATGGTTTAAAATTCGTATTGTACGCTTCAAATAGATAAATTTTGCTTTTTGTTGCATCAAAATCGGCCAATTAGAACCCGAGATATGGAGGTTTCGGTTTGCCATTGTTTTTCAATGGAGGTTCTAGAAAACTCGAGAAATATTGGTCCTAGATCTTAGATCTCTTCACATTTGGGGACTTATTTTTGGCGCCAAATTTGGCGATATTTCGCCAAAAGTCGCCAAGCTTGGCGACTTTTTGGTCATTTGGCGCGATTTTCCCAATGGGGCCTGGAAGTTGTTTTTCCTGCATTAAAAACGCATAATAACCTAACATTTCTCTTCTATGACGTAATCAAAATTCACGCTTTATGTAGAACCCTCGAGAAATTGACTTTTCTGGAAACCTCTTGTACCTACTGCGTCGGCTATTTATAGAAGCGCGCGTCGCCCCGAGAGTTCAGTGCGGGTTGAACGCTCAACGTGTGAAGAGCTCTCAGTACGCTTGTTTTGTGTGAATTGATAGTGCTATAGAAGCTGTGTTTTAGCTTGTTTTGTAAAGCTGTTTTTAAAGTGCTGTGTGTAAATTCTTCATTGCTGTGTCTTAAGGGATTGTGTACTATATCCCTTGAATATTTCCACGGAATTTTTGCCTGTGAAAGTGACTTATTTTGTGTGAGAAATACAGCATTTGTGAGAGCTTCTGATCCAAGCGGATTGTTAAAAGCACGTTACTGCTAGATTGTGCTTGTGTATTGTGTACAGCTGATTGTTCTACGAAGTTCTAGAAGCAATAAAGTTCGTGTTCCATCCTGACAAGTGACGTTTTACTGGAACTTTTTTTTACACCAACAGGACTTTAGGACGACGAACCCCAGGAGTAGCAGAGTAATTCCGCAACATTTTCACGAAGGGCCCGTAACTTTGAAAATAAATAAATCAAAAGCGGTGATTGACAGAAGCATGGAATCAGTGGAATGTTTATTAAAAATATTGTAAGGATTTGATACAGAACCCACAAAATTTTAGTTGAAAATTTGCACCGATAGATTTCGCTACAAACTGAAATACGAATCTCAGAGAGGCAACTCAAACGCCGAGTACAATCACTTGTCGAAGATTTTACTGTAACAGGCACAAGTTGTGATTTTGTAACAGTGAAAACATTCCTTTATAGTATACACGACCGCTCCATTGCCCAGAACGTAAGCGTTTGAGCTGCAATCTCCTGCAGAGGCATCATTGAGCCCTTTTTATAGCGAAAAATTATGATGACTAACCAGTATATTGAATATTTGAAACAATTTGTCAACCCTCAATCAGTGTTGTATGATTGACTAGACCCGGCATAGTTCATGCACGATGGAGCTTGCCCACATAGTACTCAAGACGCTTTTGACTTTTTGGACGAATTCTTCGATGGTAGAGTTATTGCTTTGAACTATTTCAGGAGTTGGCCTCCTTATTCTCCCGACCTCACTCCCTGTGACTAATTTCTGTGCAACATACTGAAAGACATTACTTACGATGAAAATCCTTCAACACTCGACTAGTTCGTGTGACAATTTGTCAGGCTTGTGTTTGGATTTCCGATACACTACAGAGAGGAACTGAAAACTTTTTCTTCTTTTGCGACATGTGTGTTAAGTGATAAGCGCGCCTGTTGAATCGGTCTTGATGCAATTGTTCTCAGCGTCCTGCTCTCTTTCTGGTATTCGTATTGCTGCTTACAGCGCCATCTATTGGTGCAATTTGTAACTAAAATCTACTTTTTGAAATAAACATACCACTTGTTTCATGCTTTTATCAATCACCGTTTTTAAGTTATTTATTTTCAAAGTTAAGAGTCCTTCATGAAACACTGTATACATTTATGCTTGTTGGTGCCTCTTTGTCATCCAACAACAATTCCTTAAAATATGCTCTGAAGTATAGGATTGCAAAGGGATGGGGAACCGTATATTATTAATTTACGCAATGATACAATTCCATTAAAGGTAGATAATCGTTTCGAATATTGATCAAATATTAATTATTTAACATCACTGAAAAACCATTATATTACACTTGTAACTTTATTTAAGAACAAAAATTGTAAGAAGTCACTGACTTACTAGCAAGCATCTTTGCATTTATCACTACACTGTTGAATTTTCAGATTCAAATCGCGATCTATAAGTAATAAAACAATGAGTGTATTATTATTATTATTATAACTGATACAAAATCATTGATAAAACACAAAGTTTAAAAATAAATTTGAAATATATGATCTATAGTGTAGTGTTTTATTTCAGAACTGACAGAATCTGTTTATGTAATTTAGCATGACATGTGACAAGGGGGCTTAAAAAGATTGAAAATAAAGATTTAGGTACAGTAAATTAACAGTAGAAGATTTTTATTGTGGTACCTCAAAAAAAAAAAAAAAAAAAAAAGAAGCATAAAATAAAGTTTATTATTACAAGTAAATGCTCTAAAGAAATGAAAGTTGCAATATTAAGAAAATGTTAGAGACAAATATAGATGTTTCACTTTTGCAAGTGATGAAAATTTTTAAATATTCAAAATATTTTAAAAAGCATTCAAGACCCATATTCTTATCCATTACTTCCAATGTATATAAGAATTCGTTAAGCCACAAATTTCAAAGGTCTCGAATACTTTAAAATATTTTGAAGTGAAGTACTTATATTTTTCTCTAAAATTTTCTCAGTGTTGAAACTTTTATTTTTTAAAGCATCTTTCCAAGAATAAATTTTTATTTTATGCAATTTAGCGCTCCAAGATAAAAAACATAACATGTTAAAATATTACTTAAATTTTTAATGGAAAAAAATAATGGATTAATGTTTTTAAATAATTTTAGTAGTGCCAACTGTTAGTTAAGAGTAAGAACTTATATGCAGACTTGAAATTGTATCTTTTTCAATCATTTTATTTACAAGACTACGTTGGTTCGGACTAGACTAAGTTGGGATCCAAACTTAGACCGTACATATGAGAGGCCCATATTCTAGAAACTGGACACAATTTGACTCCAGCTGTCCACATTAAAGGTGTGATACTAAGATTTCTTTTTTAGTGTGATACTAAGATAAAGATATGATGACAAATCCAATTTCAATCCAAGATTCTAAAAAGTGTGATATCTTTTATAACTGCAATCTAGTTACAACTGATTGCTTTACCATTTCTATTTTTCAGTTTAATAATTGTTGAATATTATTATTTTAAGGATTAAAATTGTAATTTGTACAAAAATATATTTTAGAATAGTGTTTTTAAATTATGAAAACTTACCGTATTCTAAGATATCTGGACACAGCTCCTGTTCATGTGGATAAGTAATACTTCTTGGGACACATTTTTTGTACCGAAAATTTGCATCAATTTCGCATTTCGATCGACAGTCCTAAAAGGAAAATACAATTCTGAATTAAAAATAGATCAAATATACAACAGCACACACATACACGTTTATTTTTTAAAATGTCTACGATATTATGTTTATTCCATTAGATCTTGTATTTACTCCTCATGTTTTTCTTAATCGTTACTTTTTTTTTATTCTAATATTTTTTATGCTGTTAAGTATTTCTAATTTTGTAACATGACAATTGTATCACTTTGAGCGATTTCTCAGAAATTCATGAAAGCATTCGGAACAAAATGTACACAATTACCCACAACACCATTTTTCCTATAAAGTAAGTAAAAATATGTAATTCGGTAAATGCTGTCACCAAATTTAATCTTTATGTTAAATTTTTTTCCCACCTGGAATACATAAATTTAGATTAAAAGGATTTTTCGAAATGAAACTTTATATACATAAATATCTCTAGAGAGAGTAGAACTTTTTAAAATTAGAAACATTTTATTGAAATCTACGATTGTGAAATAGAAAATGTATTGCATCAGAGTTTTATGGAAAGGATAAATCAATAAAAAATAAACATATTTTATTAAATAAATTCTTGTCATTGCTATTTCTACCATATACTATCACAAAGTATTTTGGTGCAGGGTTGTCAATTTAGCCACTTTGTGGCTAGAGTTTTACAACCTAATTAGCCACAAATTTTTGAAAAAGCTACTAGTGGATTTTATAGCCATATTCTTTCTGTTTTTAGCAATTGTTGGTTCATACTGTTCGTTCCACGTGCTCGAACCATCCGATCATTCGTTCCTATGTCTGTTATTAAAGGTTATTTATTTTATAATACGTAAGCGCAAACTTGATGGCATGAAAATTCGTTACTAAGCTTTTCTTTTTAAAAACGCATATGATAAGCAGCAGAGAAACTAAACTTCACTGACAACTATCTCAGTGTCGACTCGTTTTGTCGATGACAAAATATCTCATTTGATTTGGGAAATAAACTATCATAAAAGAAATAAGTTTTCTGTAGTTATTGTCAGTTTCTCAATGTGAAGTTATATGAAGCAGGAGAAATATAAAATTTTTAAATTATATGAATTTATTTTTATCTTCATAAAGAAATTTTAGTGAGTATTACACCTGCATATTATTTATTTGTTTATTTATTTTAAGTTTGCAAATTTCAAAAAGTCAAACATCTCAGTACACCTAGTGCTACAAAACATAATAGGAAATATAGCTCATTTCAGAACTAGGGTTCAATCTGTTCCAACTAATATTCCAAAGTATTTTGTAAATTGAAAATGACCGTCAAAATGTTTGATTTAAAAATTACTTGCAGATAAATAAGCATATTTCAGCAGCACAGCCATTTTGCAGTAAACACCAATAAGTAACTTTTCTCTCTAAAAAATGTTTTAGCCATTTTTAGTCATTTTAACTTTGATTTCACACACAGTCACTTTTTCTCCGACAGAGTTGGTAACCAAACACCTCCAAAGTTTCCCCATAGTAAAACATAACATAAAATAAGTCTGCACAGTTCTTTTGATATATATATATATCTATATCTATCTATATATATATATATATATATATATATATATATATATATATATATATATATATATATATATATTTATTTTAGATGGAATATGAAGTCAGTTAAATGGGTAAGAAAAATGATTTTTTTTTTCCAATAAGCGACACTTAAGTTGGTTTTTGGTGCTCCGGTCAAGTTCATGATAACCGCATTAAATTTCTAGGAAATGCAGTAAATTAATATTCGAAATATTCTCTCCAGATAATTTTAGAAAATATACTACTTTTCCAGTGACTGACACTATATCAGTAATTGATTCTAATACTTTTCAGTGTTTCCATGCTACGTGTTTTAGAAATTATTTTAGTAAGTCAAAATGCATAAAGCTTACAGTAACACATCACAAACGGTCGTTTTCTTTTTAAATACAGACATGGCTTTAAAATTAAAAATTCTGTAACTGCCACAACAAATTTTCAACTGCGATTGAAAAGTCTTTATGCTTTGTCCAAAAGCATCACACCAAGTGTTAGGCCACAAAGGAAGCACGGACATGCAGTTCTAAGTGCAAAATCTCAGCATTCTACTGTTAAAAGTTTTAGAGTTATGCGAACTACGTAATTATTTTTGGCTTCAAATTTGGCGATATTTCGATAAAACACGCCAATGTAGATGGCAGTTGGCGAGATTTTGGCATGATCCAAACAATGACGGACTATAGACAATAGGTTGAAGATGTCCATTGACCTAAGTATATCTAATTTCTTTTGGATGGCCCTTATAAATGAACTATCCAGTCTATTGGAACCAAAAAGGGAGTTGCTCAACTAGATGTTAGAACAATCCTAAATATAAACTTTAATTTGATGTTCCCAATTGGGAATATCAAATTAAAAATTTATTGATAAATTGAATTTTATCAATAATGACTTGAAAAAACTACCAGATACAGTTAAGAGATGATTTTTAGAAATAGAATTTGCATTTCTATCATTAGGGAGACTGGATAAAAAGTCATAAAATAGACATTTTCATCAATTTTTACGGAGCTATCTTGATACACACCCCCCCCCCTCCCTCTTCAAAATTATTACACATCTTTACTTAAATTTAAAAATAAATCTTTCATTTATTCTTTAATCACACTCATGAATAATGATATACTTTCCAACTTAATGAAATAAGGAACGAAAATAGGGAAGACCCATGGATTATAATACACTTTTAATATTTTTTAGCATTTTAGTGCGTATTTGAAATCTGAAAGTGTTTCAAATTTTCTAACTTTTCTTTTTCTTTCCGTTTTTTGATAAAGACCAATATATCCAGAAGATCTTCAGAATTAATATAGGACGAAAATAATTTGTTCTTTTTTGTAGGTTTTTATCATTTAGCCAACTTATTTTTGTAACCAGGGCGGCCCGACACGGTAAGCATCGTATCTGGACGCCGGCTTCGAAGGGGCTTCATTTCGAAATGAAAAACTAAGTAGAGCATAAAAGGGGGCGTCTTTTTTATATTAGCAGGTAGTGACACTTGCCGTAGGGCTACTCTTGTTTGTAACCATCTTAATTTTAAATTCCATTCAGAATCTGAGAGATATCAGTGCCAAGGAAGCCGGTGAGGAACAGGATTCTCTCCGAACAAGATTTATTAAGATGGCAAACCAACTGGTCACCGGAGGTGGCTAGTTTTCAATAAGTTACACTTTTTACTTTCCGGACATGTACCATGTAAGGAAAGTATTATAATCAGGAAAAAATTCGGCTTCGAGATTTTGGTATATTTACGCGTTTTGAGGTCTTCTGAATTCATTTATGCTATTTTTACGAGATGTGTGTATGCATGTGTGTGTATGTGTGAGTGAACACGATAGCTCCTAAAAGAGGCATTCGATTGAGCTCAAATTGGGTATACATGTTATAATCCACCGTTGCAAGACCGGTATTTATTTTGGTGTGTATAGGACTTATAGTTTTTCTACAGGGCTACGACAAAGATTTCTTTTACATTATGGCCTATGGGGGGAGATTCTTGAAAGTGCGCTAGCGTTTAAACGGTACATTCGATTGAGCTGAAATTGAAAAAACTAAGAATTTTTGCTGAATTATTCATCGATTAACATTTATTTTAATGCTTGGTAATGATCTTAAACGTAAGTGTTCGGAAAGTCGAGTGGAGTCACTCCAGATTTTTTAATTTGTATACGGCCACGTACATTCACGGGGTCATATACAAATATATGCCTATCTTATACTTAATACCTATACTTAATCATCATATACTTCAATATCTTCAAAGATGGTCAGAGACTATACATAAATGTGAATTTGATCTTTAATCTTATAGTACAAAATGATTACTCTGCTCGACCTATAAAACGCAGGCACACTACGTCATATTTTTACCTATCAAGATCCAGTGAAAAATGGTTTAAGTCAGCATGTGTTTATCTTCACATGCCTGACGCTTTTTAAGATAAAATTCTCAAATTTTGTGCATCACATTAATAGTGTATGAGGCACATTTTATAGGAATTTTTTTGTATGGGGATCGCATACAAATTTAAAGAGTACAACTTTTTGAAAACTAACGATAGGAATGTTTTCTTAACGCAATCTTTTTCTCTACCTTATTTTGAACTTTTTTTTTTTCAATTTACATCGCCTACTTATCTCAAATAAATAAAGAATTATAGCGTGTTACCACCTTTTAGGAACATCTTGTATTGCATTGTCAAAAGAACATTTTCGGCATTCGTGGTTTAAACAACAAAAATTTAATTTTTTTTTTACCTCTCTTGTAAGGGTTCCTGTGCCTTCATTTTTCTCCCAGTCTCGAAAGTAGTTGTAACATTGTGTAGAATAAGGAGGGGGTAATCGAATATATTCTGTCTGCAAAATTAAATTTCACTAATTGTAATTCAACTGATTTTGCATAAATTACATTAAACAAAACAACAACAACATAAAATCTTACGGAAGAATTATGAAACATTTCTCAACACCTATGTTTTATATTCACAGTGAACCACTAATTCAGGGACGACTATATCGTGGCGCATTTGCCGTACTTGCCACGTCGGATGATTTTAAGTGGCGCACTGCTCCTCCTGCCTACTTACTGTTTTTAGATAGATTCGAAGATCTTTTGTAATGTTTTCGAGCCCGGAAATACTTGATTTTTTATGATACTTCATGAAAAGGAAGCCTTTGTACACTCCAAAAATGCAATCTTCTCTGATCACCTACCAGATATCCGAAAAAATAATTCTAGAATCCTTCCTGCGGACAACAATTTCAATGTTTACAAGTTGTTACACTCAGTTTTAAAAGTTAAGCACAGAGAGGAAAATGTTTATTTCTGTATGCTAATATGAATTAAAAAGCTGAAATTTGCTGCAGAGAAAGTATGCAAATACAGGATGGTTATAATTAAAGTTTCACTTTAGGATTCTAGAAGGATTCTAGAATTATTTTTTCGATTATAAGATTATAAACGCACCCGCTGCTTTAATAAATGAGCGAGGTGTTAAAAGAACACGGGCTAGAAAATAAAATAAGTGTGCGCGTTTTTCTAAAGATTGAATTTTGAATATTATTATATTATATAAAAGGACCTGACTGATGCTAGCCGCCTTGTAAATGGCTAGAGTCTAAGTATGTATGTGTATTGTGTAAATAAAATTATCGGTTACCATTTTGAAGATAGTTATAATGTTTGTATTACGTTCCATTAAAATTTGAAAATTAGCGTGGGAAAACTTTACTGGCGCAGTCGACAGGATTGGATTTAATTGGATGCGATACTACAGAATGCTCAGGTGAGAGCTGTATTTTTTTCATCAATTTCATGCAACTGTATTTGTACGTAGCTGTAGCAGTTGATCTGCATTATTTTGAAGTTTAGTAGGCCGTTTTGGCAGGTTTTGAAGGAAGTTTCCCTGTTGGTGTTAATATATAGTTGGCCGTCCCGGCATATTTACTTGAAGAATCCTCTTGATTCGTATATAAACATATACTTGTAACCGTAGCTGACAACTAGCATTTGAAAATTGAAATGGCGTTTTTTGGTAAGGGAAACAAACAAGATTTAATAGTTCTTGCTGAAGAACTGGGTTTAACGGTTGATACGACATTTACTGTGGTGAAGTTACGTGATCTGATTACGAACGATAAAAACTATGATGAAGAATTTTGTAAAGAAATATCGGCTAGAATTATTGCTGATAGAAATGAAGAAAAAGAAAAACAGAGAGAGGAGAGAGAAAGACAGGATCGGAAAGAGAGAGAAGAAAAAGAAAGAGAGAGAGAAGAAATGGAAAGACAGGATAGGAAAGAAAGAGAAGAAAGGGAAAGACAGGATCAGAAAGAGAGAGAAAAAGAAAGAGAAAAAGTTTTTGAATTAGAAAAATTGAAAATTGAAAAAATGGCTGAAAATGCGATGTTGGGAAGCCAAGTACGGGAAGGAAGCGGTGTTAAAACTAATTTAGAAAAATTATTGCCTAGGTTTGATCCGAAGGAAAGTGATATCTGTTTATTTCTTACGTTGTTTGAGAGACAGTTAAAGATGCTTGGCGTCGATAAAGAAAATTGGGTTGCTCATTTAATTGGGGTGTTGCCAACTCCTGTTTCCAGTTTGATTGCTAGGGAAACAGAAGAGGTAGCGCAAAATTACGATGAAATTAAGAAGATTCTGTTAAAAAGATTTAAATTAAGCGCCGAGAAATTCAGACAGTTATTTATGAAACATCAAAAGTCCACAGAAGAAACATGGATGGAATTTTATTTTAAAATGAAAGCCTATTTTGATGGGTGGATTGACGGGTTAAAAATTAAATCACTAGAAGATTTAAAAAGTCTGATGATCACTGATCAGATTAAAAGAAAGGTACCATTTGAAGTGAAAGAACATTTCATGGATGAATGGACGGAGATTGTATCCCCAATAACGTTGGCCGAAAAACTAGATGAATATGACGATGTAAGAAGAGTAATGAAGCCAAAATTCGCCAAGGAGCGTCCTCTTGCGAAAATAGAAAACGATAATTGGGCAACTAACCCGTACCAGTCAAAATATGGAAATTTTGAAAGTCGCCGAAATACAATGACTCGAAAGGAAAATGATTTTCAAGATAGGAGAAAAGAAAATTTTCATGAACAAAGGAAGCGGAATCGATGTTTTGAATGCGGATCGTTTGAACAGTTGCGATCGCAATGTCCAAGATTTAAAAATAAAAGCGATTCACTTAATTTCCATAACAGAAGATCAGATCGTGCACAGAGCAATTTAGTTCAAATGCAGATTAGTGACGCGAATAAAGAAGATAACACTGAAGAAAAATTGAGCATGCTCACCGCACGGGTTGATTTGAGAATATCAGATAAATTTAAACTCAAAAGTAATTGCGATAATCTTATGATTTTGGAAGTTGAATGCGAAGGGAAAACATTTAATGGTATCGTAGATACTGGGGCACAAATATCAGTCATACGAAATGATTTAATACAGAAACATGAAGAAAACAGTGAAGGTACTGTAAAGCTTTACTCAGCGTTTGGAGAAGAAGAAACACTTCCGTTAAAAATAGTGAATGTAAAAATAAATGATGGGTTACATGGAAGAGTACCGGTTATATGTGGTATATCTAGAAAACTAAAATGCGATATGTTAATCTGTAATACGGCATTTAAATTAATGAAAGAAAACATACAGTTGTTTAATGGTATGGAATTAAAATCTGATGTGTGCAGTATTTTAGTTGAAGAAGAAGACAAAAGGTATATAAATCACTTGGTATCGGGAAATGTACAAACAAGGACTGAAAACACTGAATCAGAGAAGAACGCGAAAGTTCCTGAGACTGTAGTATTGTTCCAGAAGCTCCAAAGGGAAGACGAACAGTTAAAACCATATTGAAAACATGCAGAAAATCATCAAAATTCATGTGAAGTTTTAGATGGTATTCTTGTACATGCCGAAACAATATGTGGGGAAGATGTCAAACAAGTAGTACTACCCCAATGTAAGAGATTGGATGTGCTTAAAATGGCCCATGAGATTTCATTAGCCGGACACTTAGGAGAACGGAAAACTAAAGAACGAATTAAATATACATTTTTTTGGCCATCAATCAAACGAGACGTTAAAAAATTTTGTGAGAGTTGCAAAGAATGCCAATAAAGAAGAGTTGAGACATACCGAGATAGGATTCCCATACAACCTATTGTCAGACCTGAAATACCATTCGAAGTATGGAGTTTAGATTGTATTGGCCCACTAGAACCACCTTCGGGAAGAAGACATCGGTTTATCATATGTGCAGTAGATTTATGCACCCGATGGGCTGAAGCCATTCCTGTAAGAGAAATCAGTGCTAAAACCATATGTGATGTATTAATGAAGATATTTACCCAAACGGGATTTCCTAAAATGATCTGTACAGATCAAGGTACAAACTTTACTTCCAAATTAACTCGGGCATTTGAGAACTTGTTAGGCGTTTCACCTCGCTTTTCCACTCCAGGACATCCTGAGAGTATGGGAGCAGTCGAACGGTGGAATAGAACTCTGAAGGATATGTTGAATAAAATTATACAAGAATATGGTAAAGATTGGGACATTCACCTCCCGAATTTTATGTTTGCATATAGAGAAGTGCCTCACAGCACTACCGGATTCTCACCTTATCAATTGGTATATGGAAGATTACCTCCAGGACCTTTAGCGTTGTTAAAAGATATTTGGACAGGTGAACGACATATTCCAACGACCGCCTCACGTCCAATTACGGAATATTTGCAAAACTTGGTGGAGAGTTTAAAAAGGGCTCACGAATTCGCTTCTGAGAATAGCAAGAAGGCTCAGGAAGAATATGTCTCTAGATATAACCTCCGGTCAAAAGAAAAGTCATTTGCAGTGGGTGATAAAGTTTTAGTATTGAGGCCGTCATCCTCGCATAAGCTTTTAAATACCTCGATCGGCCCCGGAACAGTTACGCAGATTACCAGACCACATTCTGTAAAGTTTGAAATGGAAGACGGAAGTATAAGAGAACTTCATGTGAACAAAGTGCGTCCGTATATTCAAAGAGTAAATCATGTTGGTATGATTTTTGAGTTAGACGAAGATTTCGGGACAATTCATTATGCACCTACTGATGCACAAAGTAAAAGCATAGAAGATATTAGGACACACCTTGGGAATGCCAAGTTAACGAATAAGCAAGTACAGGAATTATTTCGTGTACTTAAAAAATATGCAGGTGTGTTTAGTGCTAAACCTGGCCGCGCTAGGGTAGAAGGTCACTCTGTTAGGGTTACAGTAGATTGTACACCAAAGAGACTTAAACCATACCGAATACCTATTAGTTTGCAACAAGAAGTGGATCGACAGATTCAAGAACTGTTAGACCTGGGTCTAATCGAACACAGTGATAGCGAATGGGCTTATCCTGTGGTTTGCGTTGCCAAAAAAGATGGAAGTGTCAGATTATGTGTCGACTTCAGATTATTAAATAGTTTTACTATACCAGACGTGTACCCTATGAAAATAGCCAATGACTTAATATATGAGGTGGGAAAGGCATCATTTATTACAGTCATAGACCTTACCAAAGGATACTGGCAAATTCCTATGAAGGAAAATTCAAAGCATTATCCCGTATTTGTAAACCACTCAGGTCATTACCAGTGGAATCTCATGCCCTTTGGGATGAAAAATTCTGGAGGAACGTTTCAAAAATGAATGGATAAGGCTTTGATCGCACATAGAGAATACTGCCGTTCATATATCGATGATGTGGCTATATTTTCTTGCACATGGGATGAACATTTGGTTCATACAGACAATGTTTTCAAGACCTTGAAGGAAGTAGGTCTGACAGTAAATTTGGGAAAGTGCGAATTTGGAAAACCCCATGTGAAATTTCTAGTTCATGTAGTTGGATCGGGACAACATTCCCCGGATCCAGAAAAGGTTGAAATTATACGAAAGTTAGCAAGACCCACCACTAAGAAAGAGTTGAGAAGTTTGATTGGGCTGGCTAGTTACTATCGTGACTATATACCTCAGTTTTCACAAATCGTATTACCGTTGACAAACTTGACGAAGAAAAGCGTTCCAATTAAGATACCGTGGAGTTCGGAGGCGGATAAAGCATTTACAAAGCTCAAAGAGGAACTGATAAAAATGCCTTCCTTACACACTCCAGACCTTGAGAAACCTTTTCAATTATACACAGATGACTCGGCCACTGCAATTGGGGCATGCTTAGCTCAACGTGATGACAGTGGAAAAGAATTACCGATTGCATTTTTCAGTAAAAAACAAAGCACGAGTCAAATAAAGTGGGCGACCATTGAAAGAGAAGCCTTTTGTGTACTGGAAGCATTAAAGAAATTTGACACCTGGATATTTGGATCTGAAATTCAAATAGTTTCAGACCATAATCCTCTGACGTATTTAACGAGAAGTGCGCACCATGGTGCTAAGCTATCTCGGTGGGCTTTAGCCCTGCAACGTTATAACATGACGATTACATATCGGAAAGGCAGTCAACATAGTAATGCTGATGCATTATCAAGACTAAAATTTGAAGACTCTCATTAATTTAAGTTGAAAACACAGAGATCTATTATAGGAGTGGACACTCTCAATAGCTGCTATGCTAGATTTTTGGTACCCCAAATAAGTTTCAATTATGTAAACATTGGAAATCTAGTGAAGTGCAGCGATCCTAGCGGCAAAAGAATAAAGCATTTCCCGTGCTGATTGATAATTAATTTTACTTGTTTTTAATTTTCCTACCTTGCATGTGAACGAGATTATTAAAGCGAGTTCTAAATTTAAATTATTTTTTTCTCTTTTACTTGCAGGGTTGCCTTAGAAACAAATGAAAAAAATGTTCTATCTTAAGATAGTTAAAATATTGAGTTTATATTTGCTAACGAGTGCGTAAATCGTGGCTCACAGAAAAAGAAGTTTTCGTCTGCAACGGTATATATTTACATTAGAAAATGGCTAAGAATTCATTACTGAGTTCTTCATGTAACATGAGTTTAATATTTTAATATGAGTTTTTTAGCTGCAATTTAAAGCTGTGTTAAAATTTGTCGCAGCATGAAATAAATGTAAATACTGCTTGTTTGAGCGTGATCGTCCTTATAAATAAACACTTTTTCGCACAATATCCGACACACACAATATCCGACGTTCATAAGTCTATATGTTTAAATTTTTAAAGTTCTGCTAATTCGACGATCTCCATTTACTTCGCCTCGATGGAAATATAAGCAACCTGAGATGCGCAGAAGCAGAAGATGCGCAGTTAGCCAGTGTGCGTAGCGCCATCTGTTTGCAACAACGGCGTTATCCAACTTTCTGAGAGAAGTGTCCACTCCTATAAATTTACCTTCGTGGTTGAAAAAGTTTATTTATTCCAGCAACATCGCCACTCCTGTGGCGGATGTGCTTTTCCCCCATGGGAGCAGTAAAGATTATAAACGCACCCGCTGCTTTAATAAATGAGCGAGCTGTTAAAAGAACACGGGCTAGAAAATAAAATAAGTGTGCGCGTTTTTCTAAAGATTGAATTTTGAATATTATTATATTATATAAAAGAACCTGACTGGTGCTAGCCGCCTTGTAAATGGCTAGAGTCTAAGTATGTATGTGTATTGTGTAAATAAAATTATCGGTTACCAATTTGAAGATAGTTATAATGTTTTTATTACGTTCCATTAAAATTTGAAAATTAGCGTGGGAAAACTTTACTACTTTGAAACGGTTAGAAAAGGAAAACTACTGGACCAAATGTTATCAATCTTGGTAATCGTGTGAAGGACGTCATGGAAATTTATTACCCGCGAAAAAAAAAAAGTTCAAAAACTCACCACCACGGAGAAAATGGCGCTCTATGCAATACTGGTAAATGAAGTAAGACATGAAACTATCGGTTTAAAATGTTTGTAATCGTTTATAAAACGAAAAGGGGTGTGGGGTTATCTCAAAATCACTTTTATGGTGATAATCTAAAGAATTTGACCGAATTGAAAGGTGTGATACACCTACATGTCCATAACATTCCTCCTGATATGCTAAGATCTGCTTTTGAGAATGCAGTAATACTATTTAACTTGCTTTCGGACAAGGGTGGACGCCAGATTGAACACCGATGTCATCATGTCTTATTTTATATCTTGTCTTTTTTACCAATATTGCAAGTGCCATTTTCTCGCTGGTGGTGAGTTTTGAACTTTTTTTTCCGCGGATAATGAATGCTCATGACCTCGTTTAGACGATTATCAAGTTTGATAACATTTGGTCCAGTAGTTTTCATTTTCTGACCGCTTAAAAATGGAACTTAATTATAACCACCCTGTATTTTAGATAACAGCCAATCATTGTTTCATTTCGAGAAATATACAAATCGTGCAGTCGTATAAGAAGCCTGCATTGTAAAAGGTTAGAGAAATTGCTTGTAAGTGCAGATGAAAGGTGTTTAGAACATTCGTACAGTTTGTTTTCAAGCTAGGCGTGTTTCTATGGCTTCCAGAAGACAAATGGAAGATACTGAGCACTGGCGGGCTGTCAGACGCATTGAAGTAGGACAGTCTTTCACAGATGTCGCTCTTTTTCTCGGCGTTCATCATTCCGTCATTTCACGATTATGGAAACAATTTCAAACGAACCAAACAATTATCTGGAGACCTATAGCCGGTCGTCGAAGGGTTACAACCCCCGCTGAAGATGGATATATTGCTGTTGTAGCCAAGCAGAATCGAAGATCGACTTCCATACGTGTGACGTCAATGGTTGCAGCGGCCATTAGCAAGCCGATATCTGCCACACAGTTCGTCGAAGACTACACATGAATGGTCAGTAGGCCCGGGTACAAGTTTGTGTTCTTTTATCCGTCCAATCCGGAGGGTAATGAATAATGTGGTGCCTCCAGCATGTAAACTAGACTGTGTCTGATTGGTGCCATGTTATGGTCACAGATGAATCCAGATTTTCCCTACAAGCCTATAATAAGCGTGTAAGGATCTCGAGGGAACAAGGCACTCGCAATCGGCCCGAGAACATCACGCATTCCGCGGTGGAAGCATCATGGTCAGGGAAGGGATTCCACTGAGATATCGCACCGACCTGCACATCTCCAGGCAAGGTTCTGTGACGGCTGTACGGTATCGAGATTATGTCCTAGACCCCATTGTGAAACTGTACGCTGCAGCAGTTCGTCCTTTCTTTCGTTTTAATAGACGATAATGCCCGTAGCCATAGAGCTGCTGACGTGGATAACTTTCTAGAGGGTGAAGGGATTGCGCGTATGGAGTGGCTGGCTTACTCGCCGGATCTTAATCCGATTGAAAGTCTTTGGGATGCCCTCAACCTTGTTGTAGGTAGACGTTTCCCACCTCCAGCCACTCTCAAACATTTAGAAATTGCTCTACCGGAAGACTGGCGACTATTGAAGTCTGCGGTGGTTGATCACCTCGTAACAAACATTATCACACGCTGTATACTTTGTATGATGGAGAAGGGTGCTCACATACCCTCATACTGTCGGTTTTTGTAGTTTATTAAAGCATTTAAGCACATTTTGTTAATGGCGCAAATATGACGTCATCTTATATTTTATGAAAATTCAATATTTTTAAAATCTCTAATTCTTTGTTTCGTTTCATGAATAAACATAGAGCTACTTACTTTCAGCATTTCTTGTCAATCAAAGCAGTACTTGTCCATTTTTTCTTGTTTTACCCCTCGGTGCTTACCTTTTGGAAGTGAGCGTATAAATAGAGCGACTTCAGAGAGAGGAAGATAACTTACCTCCGTCACGCGCACTTTGTAGAGTTTTCTGTCCTCTATGCGAATGGAGTCGCTAATGAAGGGATTGCTGAGCTCCCGTGGATTGTGAAATGAAATGAAGTAAACGCGGCGCTGTGGTTTCGTCAGCGTTGCGAAATCTGGTCCAACATTGTTGTGGTCCGAGTTCCTCCATTTCAAAGTCATCTGAAGACCTAAATGTCGTGAAAGAGAAATTATTACGGCATAAACTAACATAACTGCAGGGGAGAATGAGTGGTATATTTAAGGAGGGGGTGCCGAGGGGGCCTGGTTGCTCCCAAAAATGGACAACAAATGTTAAAGTGCGATTTTTAAAACATTATAATAATAGTCTCCGATGGCTGAAAAACAGTCGAAATGCATTATAGTTTTCAAACAATTTTCGTTCAGATAATCTCACCCATCCAAAAAAAAAAAAAAAACCAAAATGAATTAAAAACCAAATACTAGATTGGCCCTCTCCTAAATGAAAACCTATATATGAAAAATTTCTGGATACGCCCTTATTAAAAGATGCTTGTAGCGATAAACATATTTTCGACGTCAGGTTTAGGAGCAACTGATAATCTTTCCTGAAAGATTTATAAAAATAAGTTCAAAGGCTTCTCGTATCCTACATTATGAGTCCTCATCATAACAAGGGCACTGCACGTTAAAGAGTTAAATAAAAATAGCAAATATTTCAAATTTCGTGCTGCTTAGTGTCAGAAAAAAATCTGATGTGTCCAACACATGACTTCCTTGCACGTCTATTAAATAAAAATGTTTTCTACGCACTTCCTCTAAACTTATTTGTTTGAAAGAGATAAAATATCAATAATAGTAAGGTTTAGCGATTTCTAGCCAAATATTTCGATATCGCCAAGCTGAGTTCAATTTGAAAGATTTCCTTCTGACACTTTATTTGGCGATATTTCACCAAAAGCCGACAAACTTGAGATAGTTTGCGAGATTTTGGGGATAGCCACAGTAGTCATTGACCACAGACTTTCAATGAATTGAATGCATCCATACACCTTAATGTATTTAAAGCCATTTGGCTCACCCTATAAATAAATTCCCAGTCGATTGCTGTCAAAAAAGATATTGAAACCAGTTAGATATTATAAAATAGTTCTAAATACAAAAGTTCAAAATTCTACGGGTTAAAGTTTTAGAGTTATACAAAATACGAAATAATTTTTGGCGCCAAATTTGGCAATATTTCGGCGAAACTCGTCAATGTCGACGACATTTGGCGAGATTTTAAGCATGGACCAACAATGACAGGTTATCGCCAAATTTGGCGATATTTCGCCAAAACTCGCCAAGAACGATGACAAATGGCGATACTTTGGGTATGGACCAAATGACTGACTATCGCCAAATTTGGCGACCTTTCGGCAAAACTCGCCAAAGTCGAGGACAGTCGGCGAGATATTGGGCATGTACCAAACAATCACTGTCTACAATTGTATTATATTGAAGATGTCCATAGACATTAAAGTACTGAAATTCTTTTCGGTGGTCCTGTAAATAAACTCTCCAGTAGATTGGAACCAAAAATCGAGATGCACAACTAGATGTTACAACAATCTTATATATAAAATTTCATAATAGTTTTCGAGGTTTGAGAGTTAAATATACACACACGTACACCAAAAGTCGCCAAGCTTGGCGACTTTTGGCATAGTTCTTGAGGGAGGCACGTGACCGTGGTCGGACCATTACCTAACTTATGTGGTAAGACGGTATTGTGCTTGAAATGGATGAATGCCCCTAAAGTTGCCATTGACCGTAATGTATTGGAAATCTTTTGAGTGTTCCTGTAGCAGTACTGTAAATGATAAAGACACTTTTTTTAATGGAGAAATTCATTTTCTAACTCTTTACAGCATATATCCCTTCTGAGTCGTTTGAAATAGCCCAATACCTCTAAAAAACGCTTTGATGAATTTCGGCCCATAGAGCGTAATGTATTCCGTATGTTTTAGGCGGTTCTGTAGATAAACTATCCAGTCGAATGGAACCGAACGGGGAATAGCACAACTAGATGTTACAACAATCCTAAATATAAAGTTTCAACATTCTACGCCTAATAGTTTTTGAGATATGCGAGTTTAAAGAATTTCGGACCATTGAGCATAATGTATTTCGAATGTTTTGGGCAGTCCTATAGATAAACTATCCAGTCGGATGGAACCAAAAGGGGAAGTGCACAACTAGATGTTACAACTATCCAAAATATGAAGTTTCGACATTCCACGCCTAATAGTTTTTGAGTTAGGCGAGTTTAATGAATTTCGGCCCATAGAGCGTAATGTATTTCGAATCTTTTGGGCGGTCCTGTACATAAACTATACATTCGGTTGCGACCAAAAGGGGAGGTGCACAACTAGATCATAGAGCAATCCTAAATATCAAATCTCAACATTCTACGACCAATAGTTTTTGAGATATGCGAGTTACATACATACGTACGTACAGACGGCATGGAAAAACTGACCACAATAGACTCGCCGCTGGTCAAAATGAGTTGCAGACGCGTTTATATGATCGTGCATGCTAGCCTATGATGAGATGCATCGAAAAAATTCTTAAAATTAAATTTAGAGGTAGTCAAAATCGGTTTTTTTGTCGAAATTTGGCCCCCAAAATTTTTCGGGATCACATTACTTCCTTATACTACGTACAAGGAAGTAAAAAAGGAAACAGTAAATGCGTGGAAAAAAAATCTGATGTGTCCAACACATGACTTCCTTGCACGTCCATTAGATCAAAAATATTTTCGACGCACTTCCTCTAAACTTATTTGTTTGAAAGAGATAAAATATCAATAATAGTAAGGTTTAGCGGTTTCTAGACAAATATTTCGATATCGCCAAGCTGAGTTCAATTTGAAATATTTCCTTCTGACACTTTATTTGGCGATATTTCACCAAAAGCCGACAAACTTGAGATAGTCTGCGAGATTTTGGGGATAGCCAAAGTAGTCATTGACCACAGACTTTCAATGAATTGAATGCATCCATACACCTCAATGTATTAAAAGTCATTTGGCTCACCCTGTAAATAAATTCTCAGTCGATTGCTGTCAAAAAAGATATGGAAAACAGTTAGATATTACAATAGTTCTAAATACAAAAGTTCAAAAATCTACGGGTTAAAGTTTTAGTGTTATACAAAATACGAAATAATTTTTGGCGCCAAATTTGGCGATATTTCGGCGAAACTCGTCAATGTCGACGAAATTTGGCGAGATTTTAAGCATGAACCAAACAATGACAGATTATCGCCAAATTTGGCGATATTTCGCCAAAACTCGCCAAGAACGATGACAAATGGCGATACTTTGGGCATGGACCAAATGACTGACTATCGCCAAATTTGGCGATATTTCGCCAAAACTCGCCAAGGTCGAGGACAGACGGCGAGTTTTTGGGCATGCACCAAACAATGACTGTCTACAGTTGTATTATATTGAAGATGTCCATAGACATTAAAGTACTAAAATTCTTTTCGGTGGTCCTGTATATAAACTCTCCAGTAGATTGGAACCAAAAATCGAGATACACAACTAGATGTTACAACATTCTTATATATGAAATTTCATAATAGTTTTTGAGATTTGAGAGTTAAATATGCACACACGTACACCAAAAGTCGCCAAGCTTGGCGACTTTTGGCATAGTTCTTGAGGGAGGCACGTGACCGTGGTCGGACCATTACCTAACTTATGTGGTAGGACGGTATTGTGCTTGAAATGGATGAATGCCCCTAAAATTGCCATTGACCGTAATGTATTGGAAATCTTTTGAGTGTTCCTGTAGCAGAACTACAAATGATAAAGACACTTTTTTTAATGGAGAAATTCATTTTCTAACTCTTTACAGCATACATCACTTCTGAGTCGTTTGAAATAGCCCAATACCTCTAAAAAACGCTTTGATGAATTTCGGCCCATAGAGCGTAATGTATTTCGAATATTTTGGGCGGTTCTGTAGATAAACTATCCAGTCGAATGGAATCGAAAGGGGAGGTGCACAACTAGATGTTACAGCAATCCTAAATATAAAGTTTCAATATTCTACGCCTAATAGTTTTTGAGATATGCGAGTTTAATGAGTTTCGGCCCATTGAGCGTAATGTATTTCGAATGTTTTGGGCAGTCCTGTAGATAAACTATCCAGTCGAATGGAACCAAAAGGAGAGGTGCACAACTAGATGTTACAACTATCCAAAATATGAAGTTTCGACATTCTACGCCTAATAGCTTTTGAGTTAGGCGAGTTTAATGAATTTCGGCCCATAGAGCGTAATGTATTTCGAATCTTTTGGGCGGTCCTGTACATAAACTATCCATTCGATTGCCACCAAAAGGGGAGGTGCACAACTAGATCATAGAACAATCCTAAATATCAAATCTCAACATTCTACGACCAATAGTTTTTGAGATATGCGAGTTACATACATACGTACGTACGTACAGACGGCATGGAAAAACTGGCCACAGCAGACTCGCCGCTGGTCAAAATGAGTTGCAGACGCGTTAATATGATCGTGCATGCTAGCCTACGATAGGATGCATCGAAAAAAATTTGTAAATTAAATTTAGAGGTAGTCAAAATCGGTTTTTTTGTCGAAATTTGGCCCCCAAAATTTTTCGGGATCACATTACTTCCTTATACTACGTACAAGGAAGTAAAAATTAAGTGTCGAACATAAAAGAATAAATCATTCGCTAAAAGGATGTTACTTACGTGTTCCCCGTTTTAGATGCTGAACATCTGAACTAGCGTTTCCAATCGTCGATCCTAGAGAATAGCAGGCACCAGGTAACTTATCTGCATTCATTCCACGCACGAATTTAGGTTTGCTGAAAATGGCAATGAAAATATCAGCATAAGAACTCGATACCATGATTTTCAAGTCCACTTGCATGCAACTAAAAGTTGCATAGCGGCACACACGCACACCACAGACGCAGAAATTGAATCGTTGTTGCAGTTTTTGAACTGAACTAGTTGAAGCAAATAAAACAGTGAAGTATTTAACTACTGCCCCATATGCTGGAAGATTAATATTTACAGAAGTCTGTAAAGCCATCACTAGTCAGTATTTCATTTGAATATATGCGAAACAATGGCAAAATGTCTTTTGAAATAAAAAATAATAGTTCAAGAACTGACTAATAGATGCCTCTGTACTCGTATAGATTCTAAAAAAATGGTGGTTATAAAAGAAACGATAGCTTTAAAGGGATGGTGGACATTAAAAAGTATTTTTTTATTTAATAACATAGGATTATGAAATTTTGTATTTTAATATATTAAACTAAAAGCAGTATAAACAACTGAAAAAAATTTTAAATAAATTTTAAAAATATTAGTAATTAATTAAAAATTAATTAATTTTTTAGTTTCGAAAAAATGCTCCATGCGTTTTAATTTTAACTTTTTTTGGTAATTTTGTTTTATAATAGCATAAAAATATATTTTTAAAAAGTCTGTGTATCGGTTTTTGATTCGACCGAGTAGTTAATTTTTTAGAAATATTTTCATGGATATATACCAAACTTTCCCGAAATTTTTCAGTTTTCGTAAATAAAAGTTAAATTTCATAATCGAAATTTTGACCATATTTAAAAAGGATACACAGATTTATTGTAATATATGAGAAGAGTGTTTGTAGTAAATTTTGTACAATTCCGACCATTATTAAGTCGCATGGAGCATTTTGAAGGCAAGAAAATCACGAAAAACTTGATTTGGAGAAAATACAGTTTAAAGTGTAATTTTCCATTTACCTTTAATACCGTCTCTTCTGAATAATTTTATTTATGATTTTACCTTAACAAAACATATTTTTAAAATAATTTCCTGCGAATATTAGCTTATTTTGTAAAACGTTCAATAAAAATTGTGATGTGTTTATTTACGCGTTTGTTTGCATTTTTGTGGACATTTAACTGTGCCTTTTAATTTTTTCAAACCCTAATATCTTTTTAAAACATTGCCGTAGACATACGCGGTTTTTTCTCCATGGTTCAGCTTTAACTGTAGAATATTTGTATGTTAAAAAAAAAAAAAAAAAAAAAAAAAAAAAAAAAAAAAAACATTTTTTGGGGCCAATTTTGATGATTTGGATGTCCACCATCCCCTTAAAATGCCAAATAGAAGACCTGGCATTCACTATACACCACACTTTTACGCTTGTGATAAGATTGTGTGATAGGCTATGTGGTGGGTATGTCAGTACTGTACACCGAAAAACGTCAACTTGTACTTCGTCTTAGTGGTCGTATGCAGATGCATTTTGTCATAGAGCAAAAGCACTCCAGAAGTCATCTACCCAGGTCGCTTGGTTTTGATTGCAGTACGTAAATAGTCAAGGTTAATTCTGATCATTGCTGATCGTTTAGCTTAGTGAACTCAATCATAAGCTGCTCTTCCTGTTCAAAAACACGTTAGCTTGATTGTGCCATAGAGAAGAAATAGATGGAGCGAGTGTCCTAGTGTATTGTCAGTGGAAAGTTGAAGCTAAGATAACAGTTTCGCAGGGAAAGAAAATTAACGGATTTGGCTGTTTATCGCCATCTGTTTCACAAAGTCAAGAATTTTACTATGCTAGACAGCAAAACGAGAGACGACAGAAATAATAAAATAGTTTTTCAGCACTATTTCCTGTTTATACGCTGGTTTCAGTCCTGACTTATACGTTTGTTTCAGTGTAGGGCTGCAATTGCTCTCTCCACCTATTTCTCCTCTATGGATTTTGCTCCTTCCCCAGCACAAATCATGTTCAAAACAATTATTTAGGGTCAGCATTCTGCAATAGGGGTCCCTCGCTGAACCTCTGTATACATTTTTCTCCAGGTTCTCAGAAAAATACACCAAATTATAACCGCTGTTTCGTTTTTATTTGATTCAACTTCACATATGAACATCTTCATATATCATATATCTTCGTGTGAGAGCCTGCATAAAGCGGAAGCCAGGCTAAAATTAAAAAAAAAAGTCTCTGTATTAAAGGAATCCATTCTGCACAGATTTCAGTGTATATATTTACCCGCACTGTTCTGAACGAATGCGCTGTGTCTTGTTCTTGTAGCGAGAGTCAACAATCCACTTGCATTTCACCAAACCATTTTCCATCTTGAATCCGCTGTCTTTGGTGAAGTTCATTGCGAAGTATTCGTTTTCATACTTTACTTCGAAATCTTTCGGTATCTAAAATGGATACTTATCACTATTCGAACATTAAACTGTTTAACATTATTTAAGAACTTAAAATGTATGTGTGTAAATAACATACACATATATAAAAATAATATAGAGTGATCTCTCAATTATATGCATTTTAAGGGAATAATTTAAAAACGCGTATGACTGAAAGGGTCTTATTTTCTAACTCTTCATCTAAATTATGAGAGACAAAACACCGGGGGAAAAATTTTTCTTGATCATATTTTTTCTGTTAAAAAGAGTAATATTACATTTTAAAATATTTAACTATACAATTTTTGGTTTAACTTTTAATTCAAAAATTTAATGAACGCATAATTTCATTTTACATCGGAGAAACTTTTATTGTACTAATATTCTTTTATCAAAATGTCATGAACAGAGCAGATTATTTTTGTTTAGGCCGCGTTTATAATACAATCCCTTCTAACTCATTAAAATATGTTATTGCATTTGAAGTTAACCCATTTATGACTAGCGTCCCTTTTTTGGGACGGCCTTTTCGCTATCATTCGAAAACGTTATTTATTTTTCCTAGCCTTTATTCGCGAGTATTGAACCTCAATTCCACAAAATATTTTAATATGGCCAAGTAGGATGTTGACATTTCAATTTTTATATATAATGATTTTAAATGAAATCATCCCTTGTTCAAAAAGTTGACATCAGAAATTTATCAATTACTGCTGGTGTTAGCAAAATCGAAGAAAGTCGCAAAAATATCAAGGCACGAATGGGTTAAGTCATTATTTTACAGATAACGTCTCTCCTTCCTCAGCTGCTAAAGCAGTATCATAAGATGTGAGGGAAAGATCAGTTGCATCGTTATCATCTTATTTATCATCATATTCACCCATAACTCACCAAAAACTGTGTCAATGTCTTAGTTTATTTGATGTTATATTTTCATCAATTCCCAACATCTGCGTTTTTTAAACATCGTGTCTTCGAGGACACTGGAGAAAAGTACATGTGGGGGACAGGATTTGTGAATTGCGCTGTTTATTTTCACGTATAACTGAGAGGAACAATTCAAAGTGACTCTTATAAGTGAGTTACCTACATCATTATTTTCCTATTTCCCATGACGGGTCACAAAATTCGCGTATAAACGAGAGACTCGTATAACTGACAGGTCATTGTAGTACGAACGTTTCGGATGGTACAAAAACGTCAGTGTCCTTACTATGGCTTTACAGGTGTCCCATAATGATTAGGACAAAGTTTCAGTTGAGATAGGGCACCTAAATAACAATCATAATCCCACAGCAATGTGGGGTTACAAACGCCAATTTCATTTACCTGTTAATTATCATTCTGTTTGTCTAATTTCTTACCCATGTTTTAAAAACAATGGCCTTCCCTCCAAAAATGTCATCAGTGAAATGAAATTGAATTTTTAAACTGTCAATTTTAGTCACATACTTTCTGATAGATACTTTAGTTTTTGACGAACAATTGTCGGAAAGTTCACTGTTATTTCGGCACTTGTTTCAAAGCGATTATTAACAGCTACATGAAGATGGCGTTTCCAAGCCCACATTGCTATGTAATTCTGAATCCTTATTATGTACCTTAACTCTCCTTCAAGTTTGTCCAAATCTCCTTCAAGTTTGTCCCAATTATTATGAGATACTCTGTATATTGTTCTCAGTGAAAGAAAATATGAGTAATTTTGAATGTGAGCGCTGTACAGGCTGAGCTATAACTCTCAAGACAACAAATTCTTAATTAGTTGAGACCACTCATGACGGAAAACAACTGGACAAGATTTTGTTTCTACAAGAGGCTATCAAAAAAACAAGTGCAGTTACAGACGCATTCGAGTGCTATATTGTTGGAGAGATTGCGCATTAAGAGGATTATTTTCAAATGGAAATACACAAAAAATCTTTTTGAATTTTAGTTAAATAAGAAAAAGAATTTGACCTGATATTTAATGGATTAAGCATATAGCTCAGCATAATGGATTTATGGTGACTTCAAATAGAGACTTTCTTATTTTCAAGTAATTTCTGAACTCACCAACTGTTTATGTAATTTTTAATATCGATTATTTCTTAAGGCTGTAATTAAATTTTTCATTGTACTTAACTCTAGAGGCATCAAAAATAATGAAAAGTAAGATGTGCATTAACTTTTTATGGTGCAGAAAAAAATCTGCAAATATGAAAACTGTATGAACTTGCATCATAAATCCGCTTTTTATAACCAGTTTCTTCAAATTATAAAATTTAAAAATCAGAATAAAATTAGTGATACATTATTAGCTTAACTTAATAGGGCCAATTGTCTGTCCCCCCCACCCCGAAAAAAAATCAATTCAAGAAAATTCAGATATCACCTATTTGAAAATATTTTCTACAACAGGAAGCATTTGTACCCCCCCCCCCCAAAAAAAAAAAAAAAAAATGTTACATGTTAATTTACCCAATGCATTACTTCAATGAAAAATACAGTAACGTAATATTTATCCACTATGTTGCTAGAAAGGCAAATCGCAATGGTAACTGCTGCATATTTTTACATCATCCGGCTGTACATACAGACTTTTTCTGTATCATGTTTTGATTCACCCACTAAAATACCGTCCTGACGAGAGCTTGCTTTTTCTTACCGTTGGGTAATTATCTTTAGGGTCCAAGCAGTAAGGTCTGAATAGCGTGCAAAATCCTTCAGTATTGGAATAATCCTCGCACAAACGGGGATTTCTTTCACAAAAAAATTTTCGACTAATTCTGAAAATAAATAAAAATAAGAACTTTGAATAAGTTTAGTAATTTTATTTGTGATATTTAGTTTTTTTTATCGACGATTCGTTTTAATATTTAGATAAATAATTAAATGAATAACTAAATAAAATGGATAATTTAGATACATAAATTAAATCATTAAGTAGTTCAGCCTCATATTATTACATATTATTACCTTGTAGCTGACATCTATCTGGAAAGGATATGTTTTTATTATCAATAGCATAATAAAATCATATGCCCACGTATTGATAATAAAAACTTGTTATGTTTTTATTATCAATACGTGGGTATTAACAAGGGTATGTATGTACAAGGGTGGGTATGTACAAGGGTTTAATTTCGTCTAAAATTCATGTTTTGCACATAAAATAATTAACTTTTGTATTTTGTTACATGTAAGTCGGTTTATTAGAACGCGATATATTGATCTTTAAATTTTAGATTGGACAACGTTAGGGTTGGCAGTTTCTCTCTAAATAGCGGCGATATCGCTGAACTGGTATCAGTTTTGGCGACGTACAGAGGGTGTTCATACATTTTTCTAACGATTTTGCAAAGATATATATATATATATAGAAATAAATATAAGAATTTTATTTTCTAATGTGTTCAGTCTGATAGCCCTTTCTTTGAACTATCCTATTACATCTTGATTTCCAAGATAAAAGTCCTTTTCTTAAAACATCAAGGCTGATATTGTTACACTCCTCCTTCACAATCTTCCTGAGTCCACCGAATGTTTTGGGATGCCGCTTATAAAGAGCTTGTTTTAAAAGTCCAAATGCACAGTAATCCATAGGAGACACGTCAGGGGACTTGGGTGGGATGCATTTAAAGGGAATAGCTTCAATTCCAGCTTCATTTCTCATTTTATCAAAAAAAATAGACCAGTAGATTTAGAGGTATAGCTTGGAGCTTTATCCTGATGGAACTTAACACAGTGAAGATTGTTTGGATAAAGGGATGAAATTTCTTCTTTAAAAATAAGTGTTAAAACATACTTCTGATAGTATTCCGAATTAATTTTGACACTTTTTTCTACTTTCCTTATTGTAATTGTATAAGAAAATCCAGGAATAACCATAAAACCTTTAGAAAAACTTTCCTTGTTTTCTCTAAACCAACTTGTTAAGTCTTTTTCTCCTCTTTTGCGGTAGTAAATCAATCTTTTTCTATTGCAGTCGGATAAATGTATCCAAACTTCATGAATTGTAACTACATATTTCCATTTTTCACCCGCCAAATAATTTTCATACAGCAATCTACACATAGTCTTACGCTGAGAAACATGTTTCGGCTTTAGGCGATGAACATCGTGTTTTTTTGCTTTGATTAGCTTTAAATCGGATTTTATAATTTTGTTCACAGTTCCTCAGAGATATTTAAAGATTTTGCGATAGTTCTTTGGGTAGTTGGATTTTCCTTTAAAACATGAGATGCGACTTTAGATTTAATAAGAGGTGTACGTACCTTTGTTGGGTATGCATTTTTTGCCTTTTCCCCAGTGAAATATAAACTTTGACGTTTCTTTCCTTTCATATTAATTATGTCACTTATTTTACGTGTAGAAATATTAAAACCATGATTTTGACATCTTTTTTTTTAATAACTGAATAAGATTATTTCTCTTCGGATAGCGCAAAAATATAGCCTTTGATCTGTTGTTTATTTTTCAGCGACATTTTAAAGCAAAGAATATTTTTAATGCTGCAGACGATAAATAAGCCTTATTACAATTTGATGCCAATAACATTTTTATTTTCAAATTAATATTTAACTTCATGGAGAAAATCAAAATAGTTACAAAAATGTGTGAACACCCTCTGTATTTTCGACACTAGGTTTGGAAATATTTTACCGAAGTCGCTAAGCTTAGCGACATTGCTAAGCTGACGACGACTTGGATTTTATTAAGGGTCCTGAACTTTTTATTTTCCCTTATAGCATTAGTATCGTGTTGTTAAATCATGGGGAAGATAGAGAATTCACTAGAGTCGACAGAACTTGAATTTTCGGGAGAACACGCAATCCCTGAGTCTCTCAATAGCAAAGCTGTCATACCATTCAGTCAGTTGTGAGTTACCGCTTGCAGAGAACACGTTGCTAGTGAGAGCCGTAAAGGTCTGCCTTCATAAGCATCGAGTTTTTGGATGTTTGTGAAACCTCATCTTGAGAACCGTGAATGGTATTGGTGTAATATTGTGTGCTGCGGAGCAGTTGACCCTGCTCATGTATTTTACTATGTTTAATTCTATGGGATTTTCTTTTTTATGCGAATTACCGTTCCTTAAAAACGTTGTTCTGTTCGACTGACTGTCATCCATTTCGATTACAGTTTGCGAATTTTTATGAGTTGTGAATTAGGGAATGTTGCCCATGTCCTTTGAATTAGGGAATGAGTTTCTAGAAGCAACAAAGATTGTGCTTCGTCCCGACAACACTACTGATTCTTGGAACTTTCTGGACTCTTGGAACTTCCAAGTATTCAAGTCTGTCTGTCAACTTCTGAAATAGGAATTTGTCTCTACTTGTATCAAAAAAGGATGTCTCCTTGGATGTTCTAAAGTGCATCGCCTTGGAGACTATTGAGACTATATATCCCGAGGATGAGTGGCTAAGGAAGCTTCAGAACGTTGGAGCTGGTGTTTTCTCGAAACTATTTTCCTTCTATACATCTTTTGGAAAGGGTGGTACTGCTTTTGATGGTGAAGTAGAGGCGATACGCATCGTCCTTCATCAACTAACTTGCCATCTGTCTAAAGTTAAAAATGTAGTACTTGTATCTGATTCACAGGCTGCCATTGAATCCATCAGTTCTTTTCAGGATCCACTATCAAAAGAAATTTTCCAGTGACAACAGTTGCTAATTTTGCTGAGGTCCCACCAAAAGCGTGTTGTTTTGCAGTGGATTCCTGGCCATTCCAATCTATATGGCAATGAGCAGGCGGATTTTCTTGCCAGAAAGGGAGCAGCACTGGCAAGCTGTGCAAAACGAGAAATCTCTTTCCACAGCTCCAAAGTACTTATTAAGCAAATCATGCGGTCGACTTATCGTGAAAAGCTTCTATCTAGAATTGTAGCTAAATATGGAAGTAATAACTCCCTAGCGGACATTCCTGACAAACCTAGAAGAGAGGCAGTGGCTGCTTTTCGTCTTTTTACCGGGAATGATTGCCTTGCCGCCCACCTCCATCGCATCGGCATTCGTTCCGAGGCTGCCTGCCCTCTGTGCAACAGAAATGAGCCTATGGACAAATACCATCTGCGTACCTGCGTACCATGGTGCTACGGACTCTTCACGATATTGGGAGGCTAGAGGACTTTTGGGGTGATAACTTTCGGTTATCCTATTTGTATTTTATCTTTGTACATTCTGGTTTTACCTCTTTTGTATTTGGCCCCTGCCATTGGAAATAATAATAATTGTAATAAAATTCTGAAACAGTATACTCACAGATTCTCGTCACAAATGGTGATAGCCGGTTTCTTCATCCGAGCTGTATTGCTGATGGATGCTACGGTGGAATAGGCCCAATACAGCTTTAGAAAGTCGTAAGTTTGGTAGAGGAATCCTGTCACTCCAAACACCAGTATCAGCACTTTCACCAACTTTCGAAAAGGTCCCCTGGATTTGAAAATCGAAGCAACCCCTACAGAATTAAGTGATAAAAATAAATCACAACGAACATTTACAAACCCTTTTAAAATACTAACTAGCGTGTCTACTGCCACAAAACAAATATACAAAGCAAACAAAACAACATATTTATTTTAATTAGACCTTAGTCGATTTATGTAATCTGGGGAGCTTTCGATGGAAATTACTTTTGAAGAAAAGTTAAAGAAATGTTTATGATTTCTATTTGTCTGTCTGTCCAGGCTCTGACAGCCGTAAATGTTCTTGTCACAAAATTTATCAATATAATAATGGTACTATTTTGTGTTAAGGGATACCTATGTGAGGGGTATCTTCCTGTGGGCGTGGGGGGGGGCTTAAGCGGAGGAATTTATAAAGGAGCTCTAACACATATTCACGTTACATCGGGAGAAACTCCCCAAAACAGTAGACTGTTAGATCGACAACGCCGCGGTAGGACAGAACCCTGGCCCTTCATTCTTTACCCATTTACCTTGTTCAGTGACTTATCCACTAGGCCATGGTGGGGCCCTTTGTATAACAAATATGTAATATGCAATGCATTCAGTGCCAGATAAACCTATAAACAAAGTACGTAAAAGTTAGGGTATCACGCATATCAGGACGCGACAAATTCAAAACCCAGAAATTAATGGTTCTTCAGAAGACAGTCACTGTTTTTTTTTCTTCCTGAAAGGGTTTAATTCTCTAGATGGAATTTTAAAATCTGCTCACAATTAATTGAATTGCTTATTTGAGACACTACAGTCAAACCCCGCTAGTAAGTCACCTAGATAAGAAAGCATATTACATCATCTTTCAGAAGTCCCGACCTTTTTAATACGCCTTTTCACATATTTTACTTGGCTTATTGTGTCACTATTTTTTCGTCCACTCCTCTTAAGACGTCACTTTTAAGAAAGCGACGCACACTCCGTCCCATTTCTTTGCTAAAGTTATCCACCGAAAGCACTTCATTTTTGTTGAGTAAGACTCTCAATATATTTCCTTACAAAGATTCTTGCCTTATCCACAAGTTTTAGTAATTCACCCAGGACTATTTTTCGCTTCGTCTTCCATACGATGGCAGATTAAATAGGACAGATTTTACTGTTGAAATTACTAAGTACCGTCTGTACTTATAATTTTCTTAATTTGTCATCCATTTTATTAATCCAAATTATTATTCTACTAATTTATATAAACTATAATGTAAGTTAATTATAGGCACACTTATAGATAAACATTTAAAAATTCGTTTTGTATTTAACATAAACTCTGCTTAAAAAGTCACTCCCCTAAGCAAATAACTTTTAAGGGGCTTTGATAGTAATGTACTAGCGAAGTTTAACTGTATTTTGATGAAAACTTGTCTGAATGAAAAACCTATAATTTGAAAGCAGCCGCATGTTTAGATGAAAACTCTTTAATTCTGGACGCTTATACATCTCCACAGAACAGCTTGATGTTATTGTTTTACTGAGAAATACTGCCCTTCTAAAATCCCTTTTCTTTTTTGTTTTTCACTTTTCCCACAAACCGCACTCGGCTGACTCATGGGGTTTCTCTTATAAGCGGTTCAATTGTATAGACAATGCTTTTGATAACGACCACAATCGATGTATTGAGTGTACTCGGGCAGAAATGTTTGTATCAGCCAAACACAAAACGTTGCCAAACTCTTCTTAGATTATAATAGCGTGATGATATCAAGCAGAGCAGCAAGACATATTCGTCTGCCAAATTAAAAATACTAAAAATGAAAAAAAAAAATGTGATAGAGCAGCTTGACACTGTCAGTATTGTACATCAGAGTCAGATATTTGTCGAAGAATTAATTTTGATTCTGTTACGCATCGCATAAGTGTTTTCTACTAAAATTTTGCGCCGAAATTCATTGCTGTTTAAAATATGTGCATTGGTTTTATAATAGTTTCATTTGTACATCGTTTTTGCGATAAATATACGTTAAAAAATACGAAAAATTCTATTAGAAATTTTTAAGGGCTCCCATGCAGTTTCTCAAACCAATTTCACTGATTTATAAGTTTCGAGTTTTCAAGACATTTCTTCATAAAATACTGTACATTTGTATGTTGGTATAAAATTTTCATTTTATTGCAGTTACGGAAAGTTATTTAATGTAGAATACTGCCACAAGAAGAATACTATTATCTTGTTAAAACATATTGAGTTCTATTTCTATACAATGTAAATAGGAGACTATCCTGTGACAGACACTACTGACTTTCTTTTCAAACAAAAATAGTAGTACGTAATAATAGTAATAGTAATAGTAGTTTCTGTCCGAGTAACTTTATAGACTATAGCTTTACACATATTTTTAGTAAAACATTAAAATGATTTTGCAAATGCTCGTTTTATAGTACTCGTATACTCTATTTATAGAACTCGTTTATAATTCAAATACAACCACTAAAAAAGTTGGACTTTTATTTTCATGCGCACATTATGCTATTTTTCAACATAATTACTCCGTACATTTACCCACTCATACCGAATGTCTTCAGCATGTACCTTCGCCAACAGTCCATTCAGAAATGTAAGCACTCTATTTTTAGTGCTGATGTATATTCAGAAACGCTAAAGAAATTGCATCGGCATATTCAGATCGGAGGAAAAGCATAATGTCAAAAAATGTGATCCTATTCCACGATGTCGCTCGTTCACATTCCGCCAGGAAAACAAAAATTCTTCAAAATTTCAATTGGAAAGTTTTTTAGCATCTACCCTAGTTTTTTAGCATCTACCTGGCTCCCAGTGATTATCACCTTGTTCGCAAAAGTAAAGGAATTTTTGAAAGAAGAAAGCTTGTTGGAAAGCATGACTAAACACTGTTTACATCTCTGAAAGGACTGGAGGCAGTAATATTCGTTGAAGACATGCAAAATCTTGTTTTATGGTACACACTTAATTCAAAAGAGCGAAATTCGATCAGTCGGAGCGAATTTCCGATCCTTTCCGTACTTGAAAGTGCGCTTCTCCTTTAGGAGCGTATTTCGATCACTGAGCGGAGCGAAATATTCGGGGTGAACGTTATCACTATTTTGGTAGACAGGAAGCGGGGCGTGGATTTGTGGCAAAAAGAGTACTTAAAGAGTGTTTTATGTTAATAGTATATGGGTTTCGATGTAAAAAGGTCGAAATTGTCAGTTTTTCCTTTCACTCCGCCTTTGATCATTATTTTTGCTCCTTTGAATTAAGTGTCATAAGTGAAGTATAAGTGCGAATGCACGGGGTAACTACGTGCAAAACCAGCTTAATTTATGTACATGTAAAAGAAAGAAGTTTGTTATGAAATCTAATTGTTATTTTTAACACTTTCCAACAAGGTTGAAAAGTGTTTATGGTTTCGTTTTGTCTGTCTGTCCGTCCGTCCGTCGTTCCGTCCGTCCGTGCTCTAACTCCCGTAAATATGCATCGATTTCGACGAAATTTAAATATGTTATTCTTATGTACAGTACCATGTACCCTATTGAAAATGGTCTATGTAGCATTTATAGTTTTTCTACAGGAGCACTCAAAATATTCCCAATACATTGCGCTCTATGAGAAGTTTTTCTTTAAAGCGTATCATCCTTACTATATAGTTGCGCTGATCCCTGACTTCAAGGTAAAACTTTTTCCGCCATTGCTGCAAAACATTGCAATGTCAAGGACAAAAAGCCTAATAATTTCTATACCGTTTGTACGATCCGCTTGAAAATTTTCATAATTATGTATAAAAATATAGCAAACGATCTACGCTACTTTAAAAATCTGAGAATCCACCAGTTCCCTCATTTTTATGCGATTTTTCGCTATTGTTGGAAAGTGTTTTATAATCGATGCGTTAGGCATGATTTATCTTTCTTGTTTAATTATCAATCGTGTACTACTTTCTGAATATCCCTTGTACATTAACAGTCACAAGGGAGGTTTCAAAGCACTTCCTAGAAATGAAACACAGTTAAAAAAATATCTACATAAATAAAACATGTTCTCACCAGTTACAGTGGACTCACGGATGAGTGATACTGAATGGTTTTTAAAGGTCTTTTCCTTTTGCTTTGAATGTTCTCGTTTCGACTCATCTGGAAAATAAAATACATTTTTAACATGCAGCCACTTATTTATGTTGAATAACAATTCTTTTTTTTTAAACTGGAAAATTGTTTCTATATAGACTTAAAGTATGTGTTTCAAATTCTAAGAAAAAGTCATTCTCTTTAATTCTCTGAGCGACACTTTAAATTTTCGCATAGCCAGTGGCAGATAAAGAAAATTTTCAAGGATGAAGGATAAGTTGGACGAAATATATTATCAAAGACAAGTTTATCTTTCTTCTTTTTCTGTCGCTGGCTCATTATTAATCTTGAAACCATGTCTAACATTTTAGCGCTCCACATTTTGAAAGACGCAACAGGTTCAGGCTCAGGAGGAGAAGGCAGCCGATTCATTTTGGTTTTTACCTTTACAAGGCCCGAACCCCCACTACTACCTGTGCATTTGAACATGCCAGGGCTACAGACCTAACTCATCTTGCTGGAAAAGAAGAGCTGACTCTCTCCCCACTCCCGAATTGTTATAAGGCCGACGTTGGCATTCATTTTATACAATTTAATATGATTTTTTTTTTTTTACATTTTATATATACACTTCATTGAGATCGGCGGACAGCACATCCAAATTTTCAGTCTTATAATATTTCTACTCCTAAATTTTTTTTTCCTTTTGTTAAATTTTAAGTTTAAAGATAATAATAATGATAATAATAATAATAAAAATCGGCAACGACTCCACACGACTTAACGAGCACTTTATATTTGCCAAGCGTTTAAATAAATTTCATTCAGCTCAAATGGATGTAGTATTCCGGCAATAGTGCACTTAAAATGATTTGACTGTATAGGTCGCTATGTATACGAATACTCTTTTGTTGCCCTGTAAAAAACTTTACTGCGTACACTCGCTTAAATTTACGCAGTTGTGTAAGACAGTGACCTATAATATGCGAACCTAATTGGATGTCAATCGAATGCACCATTTAGACACTAGCTCACTTTAAATAATTTGCTTCCTCAAAATGTAATATATAAGAATTACTTTTTGCAAGTCTGTAAACAAACTATCAGCTCTACACACACGAAAATCTATGCAGGTCACGAGAACGCGACTGTAATATACATACCCAGCTCCATCTTGAGCTCCATCGAATGCATCCTGTGGACACTAACGCATTTTGTAGAATTTCTGTCCGTAGACTATGATGTAAAAGAACACTCATTTGTTGCCCAGTCAAAAAACTAAGTTCTATAGACAGAAAAATCTACGTTATGTGACGGTGGCCTACAATATACATATCCAATTTGAGCTTCTTCGAAACCACCATTTTAACTCATTTTAAATGATTTGCGTCCATAGGCTGTAATGTAGAAGAATTATTTTTTGCAATCCCGTGAACAAATTATCAACTCTAAACACACCAAAATCTATGCAGATCATGTGACCGTGATCTTTTATAGAAATGTACAATTTGTGCTCAATCGAATGCACCATTTAGAAGGTAGCGAACTTTCAAGAATTTCCGTCCATTGGCCATAATGTAAATGAAATCTTTGTTGTAGCCCTGTAAAAGAATTAGAAATAGTATACATACAAAAATCAATACCAGTCTTGAGATCTATCATATATAACAAATTTGAGCTCAATCGAATGCACTGTTTAAACGCTACCGCACTTTCAAGAATTTCTGCCCATAAGCCATTACGTAAAAGAAAACTTTGTCGTAGCCCTGTAAAAAAACTATAAAGCCTATACCCACCAAAATTAATGCCGGTCTTGCGACGTTGGTTTATAACATATATACCAAATTTGAGCTAAATCGAATCCACCTTTAGGAGCTATCGTGTTCACTCACATAATAAACACAAACACACACACACACACACACATACATACATCTCGTAAAAATAGCATAAATTTCGGCTAACCTCTCAGAAAACCTCTAGACGTGTAAATACAACAAAATCTCGAAGTCGAATTTTTTCAGGATTACAATACTTTCCGTATATGGTACATATTCGGAAAGTAATAATAATAATAATAATAGCAACAACAACAACAATAATAATATCAATAACAATAATAATAATAATAAAACAACAACAAAAAGAAACAATAATAATAATAATATCGTAATTAAATATTTATATATATAAAACGCTGCCTAAAATATCTAAAATGGGTAATTTAGGTTACTAATTTAAAATAAAAGATCTAGCAGCAAAGACTATCCTTCTTTGACCGGTGATTTTTCCCAAAATAGTTCTTTGAATGCTGCGGATGCTATGCTGGAGAACAGCGCTGTGCGGTTCAGCCGGGGAATTCAAAGAAGCATTCTGGGACTCAACACTGTCTAAAGAAAGAAAGCCTTTGATGTTGTGGCTTTCTAATGAGGAGAGCGAACAGATTAAACGTGGTTTTGGTAGTGGCTTAAAGAGAGTGCATCAGCCAATGTGCATTGCTCTTGCGCAAGGCAGGGTGCCGGAGAAACGTTCAAAGATCTCGTTTGGAAGCAGCGCAGGAACTGAGCGGCAGCCTTAACCCTTTAACGCACAGCGATCCCGCTCTGGGATCACCAAACTCTGACGTTTTGACTGTTGCCAGTCAAGAAGAATAGATTGGATTTCTATAAAAATAGTTGCGAGTGACATAGCTCCACGAGAATCCTTTACCTTTTAGCACGCTCATTTCCCGTAAAAAATGGTCACGATTCTTTTTAACAGCACTGACATCTGCTGAAAAATGGAAGAACGCGAGAACAGCTGGATAGATTGCCCAATGCTGAAAAAAGGGCAGCCGTTGCCATCGCTCGACTTAACTACCAGCAAGATGGCGGACGATTGAAACGTTCCTCGCGCTGTGCGCGAGGAACGTTTCAATCAACGCTGGCTGTGCGCGAGCACAGCCAGCTGTCGTCAAAAAGGGGTCTCTAGATCTGTGTCACGCGAGGAACGTTTCAATCGTCCGCCATCTTGCTGGTAGTTAAGTCGAGCGATGGCAACGGCTGCCCTTTTTTCAGCATTGGGAAAGGGTTGCGCCTCAAAGGGTTAAGAGTCCTCTGTAGTCGGCTTGCGGAGATTCAAGTCCCAATGCTTCGCTATGGAGAAAAGTGCCTTAACGCCTAATCATTTTTCTCAGAAAGTATTAGGTATTTTTAAATGAAATTTTCCTGTGTGAATCTTGAGAACTGTTCGCAAGGATTGCGCGAATCCGATTTGAGTTAATTTAGCCGAAAGAGATTTTATTGCAGTCTGAAAAGTAACATAAATTCTAGACTGCAATAAAATCTCTTTCGGCTAAATCACAAGGCTCACTCTTAAGGCTAAACCACAGAGAGCCATTAAAAGACCCACACTCAGAAGCACTGATGGGGCAGAGGAATTAGATATCTGCGGCCGTGTGTTTGTGAGAAACAAAAGATATTAAATTATTACGTATTTCTTAGTTATTAACTACTTCTTAGGAACATATTAAATTCGACACAAGTACTTTTTATTTACAATCCCACAGATTCAGAAAATATTTGGGCTACGGAAGAAGTACTTCAGCCCCATAAGTGGAAACAGGAGGAGAATCTTCATCGTTAAATGTTTTAAACATAGGAACAAACCGATTAAACATAGATTCAACAGACGTTTAAATTCTTAAAAACCTTCCCCTGTTAGGTAGAAAATTGCCAGAGTTTATGGCGGAATAACGGCATAGACATACGAAAAATATAGATGACTAACATTTTTATTTTCCGAACATGTACCATGTAAGAAAGTATTGTAATCATGAAAAAATTCGACTTCGAGATTTTGGTGTATTGACACGCTTTGAGGTCTTCCGAATTCATTTACGCAATTTTTACGAGATGTGTGTATGTATGTGTATGTATACAAGTGTGTATTTGTATGTATGTGAGTGAACACTGTAATTCCTAAACGGTGTATTCGATTGAGCTGAAACTTGGTGTACATGTTATAAACCAGCGTCGCAAAACCGGTACTGATTTTGATATGTATAGCATTCATAGTTTTTTTTTCAGGACTACGAAAAAATATCTTTTACATTATGGCCAATGGAAGGAAATTCTTGAAAGTGCGCTAGCGTCCAAACGGTACATTCCATTGAGCACAAATTGGGCATGTATATAAAAGTCATGGTAACATGATCTGCATAGATTTTGGTGTGAGTAGATTTGCTAGTTTGTTCACCAGTGGCGAATTATTGCAAGTTTGTCGGGGGGGGGGGCACTTAGTTTGTCGGTGGGGGCGACTAGTTAGAAGATTGACATATACATCTATTTTATGGAAGTAAAATAGGATCTTTTACATTAATTTCTTTCTTCTCGGGGGGGAGCGGTCGCCCCCTCCGCCCCCCTTTAATCCGCCCTTGTTGTTCACGCGATTGCAAGAAATAATTCTCATACATTAAGTTCTATGGACGCAAATCATTTAAAATGAGCTGGTGTCTAAATGGTGCATTCGAAGAAGTTGAAATTTGGTATGTTTATTATAGGTCACCGTCATACAACATGTGTTGGCATTACTGTGTATAGGACTTATAGTTTTTTGACAGGGCAACAAATGAGTGTTCCTTTACATTATAGCCTGCGGACGGAAATTCTTCAATGTGAGCTAGTGTCTGACTTCGATTGATTGGGTATGTATATTATAGGCCACGGTCTCATGACCAGCAGATTTTGGTGTGTATAGAGCTAATAGCTCGTTCACAGGCTTGCAGAAAGTAATTCATATATATTATGGCCTAAGGAAGAGAATCATTTAATGTGAGCTTGTGTTAAAATGGTACATTCGATTGACATCCAATTAGGTTAGCATATCATAGGTCACTGTCTTACATACTGCATAAATTTTAGCCAGTGTACGCCATACAGTTTTTTACAGGGCTACAAAAAAGTATTCTTATATATTGAGGCCTATACACTCAAATCATTTTAAGTGCCCTAGTGCCTGAACACTGGATTCGATTGTGTTGAATGAAACTTATTTAAACGCTTGGTAAATATAAAGTGCTCGTAAAGTGGAGTGAAGTCACTCCAGATTTTTTGGGAATATTTCGCCACTTTCCAAGAGGAGGTTGAATTTTTGAATCGTTGGAATTATTTTTTTTTAATTGTTCAAAGAAATCTTTCTGTAAATTTCAGGTTTTTAAACCAATTACTGAACTCCAGAAAGAAGTGTCGAAGAAAGAAGTTTGAAGATTAAGTTTGTCCCTTACCACCACCCCCTTTCCCCTGCATTAACCGTTTGACTGCTATGCAGCGCTATTGCGCTTTTGGAATGTACACCCTTCAAAAGAAGCATTCGAGCAAGAGAGAAATTTCCTACGTTGGTTTCGTATATTAAAAATTATTTATCATAGAATATGAGTTAGGCTATGCATAAATATGACATTCCATATTTCTATTAAGTTGTGTGTTTTTCAAAAACTCAATTATTTTTCGCAAATCTAAAATAGGAAATTTCTCTCTTGCTCGAATACTTTTATTGGAGGGTGTATGAGGATTTTGATGGGTAGCAGTCAAACGTTTAAAATGAGCTTTTACACAACAAAGAAGTTTCCTGTCCCTTAATCTATGTTGCTTGTTTTTGAATAACCTAGACTGTAGATGAGCCGACGAGCTTTCAAATTCCTAGCTCTGGGCGAGACGAATGATTCCGGAGCTTAATCGACGACCCTGTTAAATGATAGGCTAAATGCAAGTTTTACTGCATTAAAGTTTATCATTGTTCTAAAACAAAATTTGAATAAACAAGTTTAACTCTAACGCTTACCCATTTGTAGGAATGTTTCGTTTCTGAACTCTCCCGTACATTGTCAGTTAAACAATTCCAAGCGGAGTCTGTAACACTCTTCACCCTTACATTAACAATGTTTCAGCTGACAGACTAAAAATGCAAGTGCAGGACTGAATTCGCTGCATCGGTTTCCAATGATTTTTTCTAAGCTAATTAGAAAGCCTGACTCGCATGTTAAAGTCATCATTTTTCCATACACTAAACATAATGAATTGAAAAAAAATATGCGACGTGTTTAAACTTCTAGTATGCTAAACGCACGTTGTAGGGAATTATTTTATTGATCTGGTAAGCGATCCTGGAACGTTTGCTGTTCTTACACAAAGACGGTGTAATCAATGTATTTACTGTAATACACACGCGACGTTCTGATGCTTCGCTAAATTGGAGGTAAAAATGTCGTTCTTTTAAGCGCGATCTTATTAGTGAAAATGATTGCTACAGAGAGGCTCGTAAAGATACACGCAGGTATAAACCAATTACATGGATGAGTACTAGAGTGAAATCAATCATTTCGTGTTCATATTGGTTTATGGGACTTTCGTATATTGAATAGCCTTTAGGTGCAAAAGTGGTGCAGGTCAAAAAACCGACTTTCGACGTAGCTTGCTAGGTATATATATATATATGCAGGAAGTTCTGTAAGTTTCAAATTATTGGGCAGATTATCATTTTCATTCGCAGTCACAATTAGTAGGGTAGCCCAATGTGTTTTTTGGGATTTACTCGAGCGCGGCAGATGAACATAGGGGGTACGCATCATGTTGAGTACCTCCAACATATACAAGCCCTTTATGTAGGACCGTGCTTCTAGGACAGCTCATCAGATTAGTAAAAAAATTGATCGACAGAAATATTGAAGCGCGTCAGATTAAGATAAGGTAATTACTAGCTAAAAAGTGTACATTCAGAAAATCTGACGATTTGAGTGTAATGTAAGGGAGTGGGAGGGTTACAAAGTTGTAAAAAAAAAAGTGGTCTTGACATTCTCGAGCGCGGTTGAATTTTTTTTATTTCGAAGGAAATAATGCAAGAATCACGAAAAAAATATAATCTGCTGATTTCTACGAGCCGAAGTAATAAAAATCGTCAATGAAGATTAGAGCGTGCAAAGATAGCTCGATGAAAGATAACGAGCACGCTCTTCGAGTTAGTGTAGATGACAAGGAGTTTTACATCTCTGGTCCTCAATAAACAAGAACAGTAAATTTTCAGAAAGAATTGAAAAATATCAAAATCAAATATCGAAGCTTTTGTCAAGTTTTTAATTCATCATTGAGCTGATCAGGAGATGGCTACTATTATTAGTAACAAAACAATGTATCTTGATATGTGTTATGTATATTCAGTTACCGATCATAAAGTTACCTGAACAACTGACCATGAACCGACCATGAACTCTCATGTCCTGATGATGGAGCAGCAGATACAAAAATTGTATTTTTGGCAAGTCAAATAAAAAAGGATTATACAGTTACAATCAGAACTTCAGACACAGATATTGTTGTCATCAATTTGGTCAGTATGGAACGTCTCCAAGCATCGGTTAAAATATGGATGGATCTTGGAGTTAACAATGTACGCTGTTATATTGACGTATCTGCTCTCTATGCTAAGCTCGGCCCAATAATTTCGCTAGCGCTACCAGCGCTACCAGCTCTATACGCGCTAGAAGGATGCGATTACAATCCGGCACTTTACAGACGAGGAAAAAAAAAAAAAAACCCTCTGCAAATTTTTATGGGTTCAAATGTTTTTCGGAAGACATTTGCAGATGTAGGCCCAGAGGATCATAACACAGAAGATTCTTTTGACATTTTACATGTATCACTTGTATGGCTTGAAAAAAATTACCTGATGTCAACCTAGCAAGAATAGAAATCTTCCATAAGATCTACAAAGTGCCAGATATATCGCAGCAATTTTCATTGAACGTCCGTAATTACGATGCTTGTTGCTTGCTTCCTTGCCAATCTGAACTACGGCAGCACTTATTGCGAAAGAAGTATACTGCGTGCTTGTGGAGGAATGCACACAATAAAACAATGATTAACATGCCACTAACAGATTACGGGTGGACAAATGTCGATGGAAAATTTGAAACGACTTGGTTTGTTGGCAATCAATTAACCTGATGCATACGAAGATGTTGTCATAACACCAGTTATTGACGAAACTTCAGATTTGGGTATATTTCTTTTTAATACTTTGATAACATGTTATTCATGAAATCAATAAAATTGCGTTAACGGTTATCACGATTTCTTGTGATAACCGTCTGCAGATACGAAAACTGCAGACAATATTGAATTATTTGATTTGGAGTATGATAATTCTTCGGATGACGAAGAAGATTGAAACAAATTTTTTCAACAGATGTATTTTATTTTTATATTATTTTCTAAAAAAATTAAAGACTAAATATTTAATTAATTTTACATGCTTTTATTCGTCACATTTTATGGTTATTGAAAAAGAATTCATAATTTTTTTCTAGACGTCAGATTAATGATATCCCTCAAAATAATCGTCAGATTTTAGGCTACCATGGCTGGAACATTAAGTTTGAACCTTCTGTATAAAAATCTGACACGCTCGGTATTTCAATATGGCGATTTTTTTTTCTTGCTTGCATTTTCAAAAATTCGCTACAAGCTTCCGTCACTTCCGAAACATCAGTCTTTTGAATGGGAGCATTTTTAGGGTTAACTTAACATCCCTTTTAAATATCTGACGTGCTCGAATTTTTTTTTCTATTTTCTACCCTTCCGGATGGCCACCCCCACCACTCAAATCTTCAGATGAACATACCGTTGGTATCAAAGACACGTTGGGGCATCTAAACTATCAATATCTGACGCGCTCAAGCATCTCCATGTAACTTTTTTTTTTTTTACATCTTTGAAGGTATGTAGACGCTTCCCCCACAACTGAAAGGGGAAACATTATATAACCTTTTATTCTTCTTATTATCTAAACTACAAAATCTAATAGGTCCTCACGACGCTCGAGTAAATCCCCAATTAGCATCATGGGCTCCCCTGCTATATTGAACGTGTCTAACTGTTTGAGGCTGCGTCAGTGACGTTCAATCATAAATGGATAACTTGTTCATAAGAATTAACTTAAGCCACTTTTCAATCCACTGGGTCCACTCTTCATTTTTAAATGCGCAGATATTCGTGTTAAAGCTCTAGTTTTTTTTTTCTTTTTTTTTTTTTTTGCGTAATGCATGCGATACATTAATCCCTAAACGAATGATAACATGCTAAAAGTTATTCTGCAATATGTCATAAACGAAAAGTGTTTTGCTATTTGATATTTTAGAACACTGATGATCTTCCATTTATTGATCTAAATAAAATCTATAACTGCTAAATTATACACTCAATATTTATATGTGACGAGGCGAAGAAAAAAAAATTACACATTTTAACAAACAGTTTTCTCAATATCTCAAAATGCATTCAAAGTTTAAAAAAAATCGATCTTTGTACTTTAAGTTAAGAAACCATTTATCATGTTAATAAATTCAATTTAATTCTCTTTACCTAATTTTAAACACAAAAAAATCTGATGTGGACAACACATGATTTCCTTGCACGTCTATTAAATCAAAAATATTTTCGGCGCACTTCATCTAAACTCATTTTGTTTGAAAGAGATAAAATATTGCAGTAATACTAAGGTCTAGAGATTTCTACCGAAATATTTCGATATCACCAAGCTGAATTCAATTTGAAAGATTTCCTTCTGACACTTTATTTGGCGATATTTCACCAAAAGCCAACAAGCTTGAGATAGTTTGTGAGATTGTGGAGATAGCCAAAGTAGTAATTGACCATAGACTTTCAATGAATTGAATGCATCCATACACCTTAACCCATTTATGCTTAGCGTCCCTTTTTTGGAACGGCATTTTCGCTATTAGTCGAAAACGTTATTTATTTTTCCTAGCCTTTATTCATGAGTATTGAGCCTCAACTCTACAAAATATTTTAACATGACCAAGTAGGATGTTGATACTTCGATTTTTATGCATAATGATTTTAAAAGAAATCATCCCTTGTTCAAGAAGTTGACATCAGAAATTTATCTATTATTTCTGTTATCAGTAAAAATCGAAGAAAGTCGCAAAAATATCCAGGCACAAATGGGTTAATGTATTTAAAAAGTCATTTGGCTGAGCCTGCAAATAAATTACCCAGTCGATTGCAGTCAAAAAATATAATGAAAACAGTTAGATATTGCAATAGTTCTAACTACAAAAGTTCTAAATTTTACGGGTTAAAGTTTTAGAGTTATGCAAAACACGAAATAATTTTGGAGCCAAATTTGGCAAGATCGACGGCGTATGGCGAGATTTTGAGCATTGACCAAACAATTACTGACAGCAGATGTAATATATTGAAGATGTCCATAGGCGTTAATGCATCGAAATTCTTTTGGGTGTAAACAAACTGTCCAGTAGATTGGAACCAAAAATCGACATGCACAACTAGATGCTACATCAATCTTACACATATGAAATTTCAACATTCTACAACTAATAGTTTTTGAGATTTGAGAGTTGAATACATCCACACGTACACCAAAAGTCGCCAGGCTTGGCGATTTTTGGCGTAATTCTTCAGGGAGGCACGTGACTATGGTCGGACCATTACCTAACTACAGGGTAGGACGATACTGTGCTTGAAAGGGATGCATGTCCCTAAAATTCCCATTGACCGTAATGTATTGGAAATCTTTCGAGTGTTCCTGTAGCAGATCTATAAATAATAAAGACACTTTTTTCGATGGAGAAATTCATTTTGTAACCCTTAACAGCATATATCACTTCTGAGACGTTTGAAGTAGCCTAATACCTCTAAAATATGCTTTAATGAATTCCTGCCCATAGAGCGTAATGTATTTAAAATCTTCTGGGCCCTGTAGATAAACTATTCTGTCGAATGGTACCGAAAGGGGAGGTGCACAACTAGATATTACAACAAGCCTAAATATATATGATGAAGGGCTTTGACTGATGAAGACCGAAAATATTTTTGGTCGAAACGATCGTATCGTGTTCTAAGTAACATTTTATGTGTGTTTTTTTTACAAAGTTTTCATTTATTTTATCGTTTAACACCAGTATTTTGAGTGTTTTTTCCGTAAAAAGAACCCTTTACAACAACCTGCTCGAAAGTATTCTTCTGTATGGAGCTGAACCAGAAATATGTACAATCAAGTCTGCAAGTGAAAAAAAATAGTAATCTACAGAAAAGGACTGACGACGATCGCCTAGAACTTCAAGGATAGAAATCAAGAAAGGTAAATCATGCCAAACTCATCATTTATAACAATGCATTCCAATTCAGCAATATTTTTGCGCCAAGCTCGGCGATGTATTGTACCTAACTCAGGCGAGATTTAGGAAATAATCTTGAAAAAAGCTATATATCACTATTAACCCCTTGCGCAATAGGCTCACTTTAACAATGGAAACGCTCAAAAACAGTTAATTCTTGTGATTTCCGTAGGCAAATATAGCCATCAAGAGAGCTAAATAGAAAAGATAAATGAACATATGATACAGCTCACATTATTAGACCACAGTTTTCAAGCATGATGGAAATAGCAAGTTGCAGCTACAGTGAATGTACTAAAATGGACGTAAGCATGCACGTCACGGTTTTGAGTCGCGAGAGTTTCATAACGTATGTGTGTATGTCATAGTGTGCAAGGGTTTAATACAATTTTGATATGCCCTGTGAAAGAATTTTAAACCATGGCTCCATAAGATCCCAAGTACAGGCTGTCCGAAAACGAATTTCTCCTATGGTATTTTGCGTGAGAGCAAAGTTTCGCTCCTTCGCCGATTTGGCGCTACTCTGACCCTATCAGTGTTGCCAATTCTGCCGAAAAAAAAGCAGCTCAAATCAAAGTTAAAAATAGCCAGAAATGGCTAAAAATGTTTTCAAGCTGAGAAAAAAATAAAATTGTAAACCGGAAATGAAAGTCCAAATGACTTAAAAAGCATTTGCAGACAAGCATATTTCAGCAGTACAAGCACTTAAAAGTAAACGCCAAAAAAATTTAATTTTTTTTCTCAGCTTGAAAAAATTTTTAGCCGTTTCCGGCTACTTTGATTTGAGCCACTTTTTCTCCGGCAGAGTTGGCAACACTGATAGGGTCAGGTAATAGCGCCAAATCGGCGAAGGGGCGAAACTTTGCCCATACCCAAAAACGGAGCTTTTCGGACAGACTGTATTTGGTATCCTGGGGAGCCATGTTTAAACGTAATTTCAATCTTAACTGTACCGTAAACTGTTATAAAAGTTTATTGTATATACTATATACTTATTGTATTCTACTTGAAATGAATTAATGTCTCTAAACTGCTATAGACCATAATCCATTGAAATTATTTTGAGTTCTCCTGTAGAAAAACTATAAATGCTACAGACACTCACAGAAAAATTCGTCTTACACAGATTTATCCCTTATTTTTCAACAATTTCATCTTTCAATTTTATCTTTCATTTTCCCTCAATTTCAGTAATGTATGGAAACGTAATATTTCTGTGAATTCTTACCAAAATCTGAAGAGGAAAGAAATTCGGTGAATCTGATTAAGAGTTTCTTCAATTGACAGGAGAAAAAAAAGAAACGGATATTCCTCAAATAACAGAAATATTCTGGCAACACTTCTGACGCTAAAATTTCCATGAATTGAAGACATAGTTTTTAAAGGTGTGGAGAGCGTTATTTTATGATCCTTAATATCATATATTAAATTTGTTTCGTTTGAAATAGCCAAATATCACGAAAATAAGCTTTAAAAAATGATTAATCATGGAACATTATTCTAACTCTTTTGGGTGCTCTTTTAAAAAAACCAATGAATGCTATATACACCCTTTTCAATATAGGAAATGCTACTGCACATAAAAAATATGCAAGTTACTTAATAATGTACGCATATTTACGGCAGTTAGAGCTCGGACGGACGGACAGACAGAGAAACCTAAATCATGAACACTTTTGAACCTTACTGGAAAGTGTTGAAAAGGCCAATACTGAAGTAAGATCAAGAATTGCTTCCTTATTGACGAACAAGCATGACAAAAAATTGAACAAATGAGGAAGATGCTGAAGACAGAGAAAGATGGAATGGAGGCAAAAGCTGAAGTATGTTTTGAATTGAAAAGAAACCGGAGCATTGAGGAAATTTTATCGTAAAGGCAATAAAATTTTATACTTGGCAAAATTTGTAAATAAAATATTTAGTCCTGCATTGGGAGTTTCACTAAAATCCAAATATATATGTATGCAATCTTCCGACAAATTGAAATTTATACTGATAAAAAAAAGAAAGAAAAATGAAGGAGAAGTATATAGTTTTAAAAAATTTAAAATAAATGACGATCACATGAAATCTACTGAGCAAATAAAAAAATAACTTGCGATTTAGAAGTTAAATAAAATACTCATATGATCCCTTAAAATGTTAAATTTTGCAGAAAAACATAGAAATCATTCAAACATAAACAGCTATCTTTCTTTTGTGGCAGTTAGAGATAAAACTATTCAGTCTTACGGAGGATAATAGGGAATTATTTCGTCTTATATTTGGGATAATATTAAGTCCTGTTAGACAATGCAAAATTCATGATTCCAAATAAAGATTTCTGTAATTTACTTTGGTTTCCCATTTTAATTTGATTATGCATATGCTTCTTCTAGAAAAAACTGAGACGCGACTGCTAAGCTGAAAGGTAAGCTGGGGATATAAAAAACTATCTATTTAAGACCCTTACTCCAGTTTGTTGAATTAAAGCATAAAAATATTGAACAAATTACTATCCGTAGCTTCTCTTAACGTCATAGACGGGCACAGGGACGTAGCCAGAAATTTTTCATGGGGTGGGAGGTTACGACTACTGCAACTCACATATATCCATACATGTGTGTGATAAGGGAGTGAAGAATATACATTTTGTATGGCAAAAAATTCCTTATGGGGGGTATGACCCCCCGTAACCCCCCCCCTTGGATACGCCCCTGGACGGGCATAAAAACAGCATAAATAAATACGCAAACAAAATATTAAAAACGGAATGAAATAAAGTTATATATAACTGTTTATTTTTTTTTTCTGTTGAGTCTGCACAATACAAAACTCAATGTGATATTTCATTGAACATTAATAATATGATATCAGAAGATTATCGTGAGCATTCTTATTTAATCATATGGTTTTCCGTTGCGTCTGGTGATCAAATATTGGAATTATTAGCTTCCGATAAAAGTGCGTGCTTATTTAAAATTTTGCATTTCTGCAGAAGTTCCTCGTTGCCAAGTACTAAAAGTAAAAATGTATTTATCAAGCTACATTGGTATTACACTTATAAAGCTCTGAAAAATCTCGTGTTGTCTTAATGAAGATTTTGCGTGAAATCACATGAATAACTCAACGAAATATTTTGCCGTGTTTTATGAGTACTAGGGACGTAAGTATCTTCAATATATACAAAGATATCAATATACTAAAAAGAAATTTGTATGCTTATTGGTTACATAATGGGGAATTTCTGAAAACGTATGGAATTGAATAAAAATACGAAATTAAATTAAACTTCCAAAATATGGAAAGGGATAAACCACTATGTACAGGAAATCCCTTTAGGTTTGTAAGAATTTTGCGCAGATTACAATTATTTGCCAAATTTTCACTTGCTCCCGGCTAACTTTAAAAAAAAAAAAACCATTCACAGTCAAAGAATTTAAAAACTCTACTGGATAGTTATTGATTTCATTGTCATCATAGCAACTTATTTTATCGTAGATACGGTGATATGTTGTCTATTCATCAGATATTCGATTAAGCCAACATTAATAAAAGTTCAATCATCATTTTCAGATTCTATTATAACTGACTTCAATATGTTATCTGAGAGTATGTTTTCAAAAATATTTCCATGCACTTCATTAATAATATTATTTTATTAATAACTAGCTGAAGTACCCGTTCTTCGCACGGGAATGAATGGACTTTTTGATATTAATATTTGTTGTGATTACTATTTATTGTAATAAAGAGATATAGCAAAATGGATATCGCGTTATATTGTGTTCAATAATCATGCATACTGAATTTCAAGGCAATCGTTTTTACGGTGCAGAAGGCGATGCGGCGTAGCACAATCTAGTGGCGAGTTTTAGCAAAACGGATGCGGCAAAAATATTCTTCGCATTCAGATATCGATGTATACGAATTTTCATGACGATCGGCTGAATAGTCTTGAAGTTCATGTGTTGACGCGACATCTAGTGTCAAGTTATAGGAAAATGGATCGTGCCAAACTCTTCCCCGTGTTCAAATATCTATGTATACCTATTTTCATAGCGATTATTCGCACAGTCAAGAAGTGATACACTGCAGGGCCATCTAGTGGTTAATTAAAGTAATGATTTTCTACAGCGCCGTCATGTGGCAAGTTATAGCAAAATGGATAACGCCAAAATATTCTCATTGTTCAAATAGCTATGTATACTGATTTTCATAGCCACCGTTTGAATGGTCAAAAATTTGGCCTGCTGCAGCGTCATCTAGTGGCGAGTTAAAATAATAATGCATTGCAGTGCCATCTAGTGGTGAGTAACATCAAAAGTAATGCAGTTAGAATATATTCTTCGTTCTCAAACGTAAGTATAAAAAATTTTATGCCGATCAGTCGAACGGTATAGAAGTTGATGCGTTGCAGCGCTATTTAGCGGTAAGTTACAGCAAATGGATAGTGAAAAATATTCTCCGTGTTCTAATATTCGCGTGTACCAAATTTCATCGAAATTTGTTGGACGATATTCGCATAGCAAACGGCTAAACGGAATAGAATTCGACGTTCTGCTGCGCCACCTAGTGAAAAGTTAGAGGAAAACGGATAGCATAAAAACCTTCTCCATGATAAAAGACTTAGGTGAACCAAATTTCATTATATTATATTATTACGCTGCAAAAGGGACACAAAGGTTTTGCTTAGCGTATATATATATATATATATATATATATATATATATATATATATATATATATATATATATACATAAATATAATATGTTTGTTTCCCCCCCCCAAAAAAAAAATAAATAAATAAAATAAAAAATATATCTAAACATTTCTAACCCAGGCTGAATTGACGGCCTGTCATTAAAGGAAAATCAATAAACTAATTTACAGCATTTCCCTTAGCAAGTTGGACGATGAGCGGTAAAAATGAATACTCGGTGTAGTCGTTACTTCTTTCCTATAATTATACCTGCTAGTAATAATAACATGTGTTAATGACTATGTCATTTTATCACTCACCCCCATTATTGAAAATTGTCCGAAAACTGTGTCCCGAAAAAGCGACATTAAAATGCGACATAATTTTACATATATTTAAATACTATTAGTTCACAACAGCTTTAATCTATTGTTACAATATTTCGTAAGCTGTAGAATATGCAACACATGTATTTTCTTATAAATAGGTTAAAATCATAAAAATTTCAACATAAGGTTACCAGGCGACGTACACGATAGATGAAAGATAAAATGACATAGTCAATTAATATCGTTTTAATATGGCAATAATGAAACAAAAAAATAGGGGGGGGGGTTCAAAGGGGTCTCCCCCTGACGAGACTCGAACAGCCCAGTTTTATTCACATCTTTATTGTAATCTAGGTACAGATAATTATGCATAGCCCTCTTTTAAAAAGAATAACAGCTCAGAGTATTTTTCTGGTACTAAGTTTTAAAACTAGTTTATAGTAGAATGAATGCATTTATCACACAATATTTTTATCTGTTTATTTATTTAATATGCATTAATGATAAGCTTAGTGAAAGGCAGATTCTTAATTTTTCCTATATTTATAATTCGCTGTTTCCCGCTCTAAACACGGAGAAAATAGATTTTTAACCTACAAAAAAAAACGTATAAATATTCAAAAGGAACAAATAATTCCTAAATTTAACGCTAAATAGCTAAATACTGTTACGAATATTTGGTCCCTGCTGTTCTGGGGTTTAAAATATTATATTCTATGCGTCAAATAGATAAATTTTGCTTTTTGTTGCGTCAAAATCGGTCAACTAGAACGCGAGATACGGAGTTTTGGATTTCCGTATTGGTTTGAATAGCATTTTCTAAAAATCTCGAGAAATATTGGTCCTAGGCCTTCGGTAACCTCACTTTAGGAGACTTATTTTTGGCGCCAAATTTCGCAATATTTCCCCAAAAATCGCCAAGCTTGGCGACATTTTGGTCCTTTGGCGCGTTTTTCCCAATGGGCTTGTAAAATTGGTTTTTCTGCATTAACATAGCTTGATATTTCTCCTCTATTACGCAACCATAATCGAGTCTCTTCTAGTAAATTCGACGGAAGGATCTCTCTGGATCCATCGTCAGAGGGGGGGGGGGGGAGCAGCGGGCTCATCCAGTGGTTTGAGCCAGGGTTCATCGAGCTCTCTTTGAGTAAGTCTGCTGTGTTAACCCATTTGTGCCTGGATATTTTTGCGACTTTCTTCGATTTTTACTGATAACAGAAATAATAGATAAATTTCTGATGTCAACTTCTTGAACAAGGAATGATTTATTTTAAAATCATTTTGCATAAAAATCGAAATATCAACATCTTACTTGGTCATGTTAAAATATTGTGCGGAGTTGAGGCTCAATACTCATGAATAAAGGCTAGGAAAAATAAATAACGTTTTCGACTAATAGCGAAAATGCCGTCCCAAAAAAGGGACGCTAGGCATAAATGGGTTAACACTTTGTATTGACGCTATAGGAGCGGTATTTTCGCTTGCTTTTCGAAGTTGATTTTTAAGTGCTGTGTGTAAATTCTTCATTTCTTAAGTGTCATGTGTCTTAAAGGATTGTGTACGGTATCCCTTGTATATTTCCACTGAATTTTGCTTGTGGAAGTGTTTTATTTTGTGTGATAATTACAGCATTTGTGAAAGCTCCGGTATTGAGTGGACGGTTATAAACGAGCTACTGGCCGTTAGTGCCAGTGAATTCTGTACAACTGATTGTTTGACGCAGTTCTAGAAGCAACAAAGTTTGTGTTCCATCCTGACAAGTGGACGCTTTTCTATAACTTTCTACACCAACTGGACTTTAGAACGATGAAACCAGGAATTAGCAGAGTGTTGTGCAACAATACTGTAGCATGGTAATATTTTAGGGTGGTATCTACGGGATCTTTTAGGAAAGAAAAGAAAAACACTGACTTAACCCCTTGGGTACACTTGACGACTACGTTGCGTAATGAGCTTGCTTTGCCTAAGTAACGGATGACGAATACGTTGCGTCATGCACTTAGGTTATTACTTCTTTCAATGCCGGCATCTGCTACAAAAAACTAGACAGACTACCCAATGCCAAAAAAAGTGCAGCCGTTGCCATCGCTCGATTTAACTACCAGCAATATGGCGGTCGATTGAATCGTCCATCGTGTGCCACAGAGCTAAAGAACATTTTTGACACAGCTGGTTGCGCGCCGCTGTAAAACCAGTTGTTTTTGAATAAAATCCTCAAAATCAGCATGAGTACGTACTATAACTAATTGTAATGAAATGCTTTTTGTTCATAAAAACACTTTTACTTTCTTGTTACAGAAAAAAAAAATATTTAAAAAAGTTATAAATAGAAATTAATATGAAATAGTCGGGTAATATGGAATAGATGGTTTACCCTTTATAATGCGAGTTTATGTGCAGAGAGTCGAAAGTACTTGGGATTTTTCTGGCCCATTTTTTTAGAATTAATTCATATATTTTCCCTCTAGTGTAATATCCCACGTGAAAATTGAAGAATCAAGAATTAAACAAACATAGAAATTTAGCAGAAGATACATTAATTATTCACAAAATCAAAGTCGGAAAACTACCTGCTGCTTGTACACGGAATTAAACTCGAAAATATATAATTAATAGCGATGATTCTTATACTCAATTTTCGAGTAATTACTCGAGTTTTCTTTAAAATTAAGAATGAAAGGAAAGTTCATAAGCCAAATATAATTTAGAATATAGATGTATGGAAAAAATATACATCCAATATAACTGAACAAAAATCAGAAAATTCACTAATGATAATTGATTTCTGTATTTAAGAGACCGTAGGTGGTAAGTATTTTTACCACGGCCTTATAAAGGGTTAAACCATTGAAAAACAATATGGCTGCAAAGGTTTTAATGCAATAGACTAGTTTCTGACTTTCTGTCATGGACTTAGATTCAGAAGGACTAATATCGGCAATGGGATTCCTTCTGCGAAAACGGACCTAACGCCGATTCGGTCGACAGATGGCGCTGTTGCATCATCTGGTAGACCTTTAGCATAGTATTGCTATGAAAGAATTTGAATTTTTTATTTTTAAATTAGTGGTTTAATTTATTTTTCAGTTTGAAATGTTCGTTTTCAGCGTATTGAGCATGTCGTGAGCATTTAGGCAGCGTAAAAATTTATATTCACTAAGCCAGCTAGTTAGTGTCAAGCTATCATTAATCTATTTAGTAAATTGTGCTGATACATTTGATGATGTATAAATTTTCCGCAGAAGTAGTAAAAATAATTATTTTTTCTGGAAAATATGAACGAAGGTAATGCTAATAATTAATTACAAAATAAAATAAAATGTATGATTTAAGTATTTTGTAAAAATAAAGATTATTATTTTTAAAAATAATCTAGGTAAATGGAATATAAGATTTACCTCTTTTTGGTAGAACAGTGAAATTGTTCAAATTTATGTATTCTCAAAATACTCATAGTTACAAATGAGTTCACTTGAGTCGTTTGAAATAGCCCAATACCTCTAAAATACGCTTTAATGAATTTCGGCCCATAGAGCGTAATGTAATTAGATTCTTTTGGGCAGCCCTGTAGATAAACTATGCAGTTGAATGGAACCGAAAGGGAGTTGCACAACTAGATGTTACAACTATCCTAAATATAAAGTTTCAACATTCTACGCCTAATAGTTTTTGAGATATGCGAGTTTAATGAATTACGACCCATAGAATGTAATGTATTTCGAATATTTTGGGCGGTCCTGTATATAAACTATCCAGTCGATTGAGACCAAAAGGGCAGGTGCACAACTAGATCATAGAACATTCCTAAATATAAAATTTCAACATTCTACGACCAATAGTTTTTGAGATGTTCGAGTTACATACATACGTACGAAACGTACGTACAGACGGCATGGAAAAATTGGCCAAAATAGACTCGCCGCTGGTCAAAATGAGTTGCAGACGCGTTTATAAAGGTTTATTATTATAAACCTTTAAGACTAGAAACAGTATTTTTCCTGTAAATAATATATTTATTTCTTTTTAACTATCTTTCATGCTAGCTTACGATGAGATGCATCGCAAAAATTCTTAAAAAATCAAAATCGGTATTCAAAAATTTAGTCAAAATCGGTATTTTCGTCGAAATTTGGCCCCCCGAAAATTTTCGGGATCACATTACTTCCATAAATACTCCGTACAAGGAAGTAAAAATGAATGTCTGTAAATCTGTATGTGTGCGATCTCCAGAAAAATCTACAGCACGCAGAGCTCTTAAAATTCGAGGAAATAAGCACATGACTTCGGTAAATTTCGACAAAAAACCTGAATTTGACTACCGCTAAATTTACTTTTAAGAATTTTTTCGATGCATCCCATTGTAAATTTAACATGCACGACGATATAAATGCGTCTGCAACCCATTTCGATCGATGGCATGCTTATTTTAATCAGTTTTACCGCGCATTTAATGATTACTAGCTGAAGTACCCGTCCTCGACGGGCTAGTGAATGAAAATTTCCAAAAAGCAAGAACTTTCGTCAGCATTGTAGGAGTACACAGAATGGATGTAGTATGTTGCCAAAGTAAAGAAAGCGAAGTTATAATTTTCATGTATTGTTAAAATATTACAGGTTAGAGAGTAACAAAGTAATATCATTTCATTCGCTTTAGTCGTAATTATGTGATGCGCGAACGAATATTTACGCATATTGAAATAATTTTCGCAAAATCTCAAAATTTAATGAACATTTTTGAAAAATTTGAAGCCTAGAATTTAAGTTGAGTTACAACCTATCATGTCATCCAAATTCGTTTCATTCCCTGCAGTCTTTATTTCGTGATGCTGGAACAAATTTTCAGCATTTTAAAACGATTTTCGAAAAATCTCAACATGTAAGCAAAATATTTTTAAAATTCAACGCTATAAATTAAGATTAGCAACTACCTATCATATCACTCAATTTCGTATCATTCGTATTAGTCGTTATTACGTGATGTTTGAAGAAATATAAACGTATTTTGAGAGAATTTTCCCAAAATCTCAAAATCTAATAAAAATGTTTAAAAAATTGGACTCCTATAGTTTATGTTGAGCAACCATCTATCGTGTGACCAAATTTCACATCATTCGCTTTAGTCGTTATTACGTAATACGGGAACAAAGATTCACTCAGTTTTAAACGATTTTCACAAAATCTCGAAGTCTGATGGATTTTTTTTTAATTAGATGCTTATAGTTTAAGGTGAGTGACCACCTATCATTTCACCAAATATCATTTTTTCACCTTTGCAGTTATTACGTGATGTGCGAACACAAATTTACGCAGTTTGAAATGATTTTCGCTAAATTTCAAAATCTAATCAAGATTTTTTTTAATTCGACGCCTATGTTTTAAGTTGAGTGACCACCTATCATGACACCCAATTTCATATCATTCGCTTCAGTCGTTTTTGCGTGATGCTTGAACACAAATTTACGCAGTTTGAAATGATTTTCGCTAAATTTCAAAATCTAATCAAGATTTTTTTTAATTCGACGCCTATGTTTTAAGTTGAGTGACCACCTATCATGACACCCAATTTCATATCATTCGCTTCAGTCGTTTTTGCGTGATGCTTGAACACAAATTTAAGCAGTTTGAAACGATTTTCGCAAAATCTGAAAATCTAATGAAGATTTTTTTTAAATTCGACGCCTGTGTTTTAAGTTGAGTGACCACCTATCATGTCACTCAATTTCATATCATTAGCTTCAGTCGTTTTTACGTGATGCTTGAACACAAATTTACGCAGTTTGAAATTATTTTCGCAAAATCTCAAAATCCAATCAGGATTTTTTAAAAATTGGACACCTATGTTTTAAGTTGAGTGACCACCTATCATGACACCTAATTTCATATCATTTGCTTCAGTCGTTTTACCGTGATGCTTGAACACAAATTTACGCAGTTTGAAAGGATTTTCGCAAAATCTGAAAATCTAATCAAGATTTTTTTAAAAATTCGAAGCCTATGTTTTAAGTTGAGTGACCACCTATCGTGACACCCAATTTTATATCATTTGCTTCAGTCGTTTTTACGTGATGCTTAAACAAAAAAAGCGTCACGGACAGAATGACAGAACGACAGAATGACAGACAGACAAACTTTTTTTGAGGGTCGCATCGGATTCCCGGGTGCTTGAAACGGATAGAAATCGCAAAATTTTTGAATTCCAAGAAATGTACAGACAAAAGTCTAATTTTATTTATATAGATATTTCCATAATCAGGACGGTGAGACATGCGGTCTCCTAAACATGGAAGAAACGTGTGATGCAAAAAATGAAAATAATTGTGAAGCAGAAGATAACGTTCGTTCCCATGAGGCTGAGCCTGCACTAGTACGAAGTTTGCCTGGAGCAATAACGGTATTTGAAACTGTATGAACTTTTATACAAGCATAAAATCACATAAAAGGACCAGAAGAATATTGTAAATCTTGAAAATTTACTGTTTAATTTCCGAAATTTGAAAACAATGAAAACCCTATGTAAAATTACGTATTTTTTAAAATAAGTATCACTTAATTTTCATCTTCGATTTATTTGTTTTACAAGTTTGTAACAAATTAGTGTTTGTTGGTATACAGTTAGTCGGTTACGAGTCTAACGCCTTAGCCATTGGGCTACTACGGCCGAGCCTCGCGATATCGGAAATATTTGGCTAGAAATCGCTCAACATTACTATTACTACAGTATTTTATCTCTTTCAAACAAAATAAGTTTAGATGAAGTGCGCCGAATATATTTTTGTGTTAATAGACGTGCAAGGTAAGTCACGTGTTGTCCACATCAGATTTTTTAAATCATGTACACGGACCAAGGAAGTTTTGGAGTCACTGTTCATTTGGACCACTGACTAAATATCTAATTTCTACACTCCAATAATCTCAGTAGAAGAACCTTTAAGATTAGAAACAGTATTTTTCCTGTAAATAATATTTATTTCTTTTTAACTATTGCGAGCAAAATTAATGAAAGTCGAAAAGTTCGCAACCTACCAATAGCGTTTTTCAATTTGCAGAAAGTCCCTTAAAATCGCGCAAAAAAGAATTTGCAATATCTCCGGAAATTATTTTAGGAAGTTGGTGAAAATTTATATTCAGGGTATAATTTGAAGGTTTTCTTTCGCTTACTAAAGTCAAAACAGACTGTTGGCATTGAAACAAAAGTTGATGCAGAATTAAATATGAAGACGACCCCTTATGCAAGTTAAATTAATAAAAGATTAAAGCATACGCTATTTGCAAACGAATGGTATATATTACTTTGCTGTACGACGAAAGACGGCCAAATAAAAAGCAAGTGGGCGTTTTTATTTTTTTTTCCGCAGCTGTACGTCGTACGTACTTTCCAAAAAAAAACATTCCACCAGCACCAGTGTTACAGGTTTGGCGGTCTAGGCTTTCCCCCTTATCTAGAGGGTGGTGGTTTGGCGGCCTAGTTGACCTTGGATTTTATGGTGCGCATTTTAAGGAGAGTTGATTTTTTCATGTTTTTGTACTTATTTATTATTTATTATATTTATTAAATATATAGACATTACAGATGATTTCTGAATAATTTTTTTTTGAGCCCAAGCGCTTGCCGCTTTCATAATCCAAGAAAGAGCGAACTCGAGTGATATTATTTAAGTTGGATCAAGTGATAAAAATTTAAGGTTATGAAAGGGGGGAAAATGCTTATTTCACCCGAAATGTAGTGTTTCTATTAAAGCAAACCTGCACGAGGGATATCTAACTAGGATGGGGGGGGGGGCTTGCTCAAAGGACTTTCTAGTGGGTTCTAATCTATTCAGATTATATCTGGAGAAAATCGACCAAAACTCCAGACGGCTAGATTGACGGCTGCGTAACGGGCCCGAACCCGGAACCTTCACACTTCATTCTTTATTTCAATGTCCACATAAGTAGCAGCAACTGTTCATTTACTTAGTTTTAACTATTTTCAGAAGGAATATTAATTGTTACCTTGAACATTTTATAATTAATTTTATTTATAAATTTGTATGCATGTAATTATAAAAGGATTTTTTTTAAACCTGGTTTAAACAAAACAAACAAAAAAACTGGTTTAAACAACTACAAAGAAAAACTGTTTTTTTTTTTTTTTTTACAAAAACAATACTTTATTTTTTCCAACACTGATAGTAAATATTTTAATCTGATCTAATTACTGAATATTCTAGGTTGGCGTATAGAGCACTATTGCCCTCTTTTTACGCCCGACTTTGTTGCAATTACATTTTTTTAATGCATATTTTTATCAAGTCTTATCAAAAATATAATGTTTTTGTGAAATAACCTTTTCCTAATGCGAATTAAAAAAATTCCTTGTTAAAAATGAAAGAAGTATTCCAATTTCTATAAAATCTTACTGCTAATTCATATTAAAGGTACAAGAGAAAGCGAATCATGTTTAAATGATTTCGAATTTTCTGCTGGAACTGAGAAGAAATTGTAAAATATGTATTCTACAATTTTTCAAAAATAAATATATTATGTAGGCTGGGATAAATTCTGGTACATTTAGATGTGTTTCGAATTTTCACTAAATGTATTTCCATGAAAACTATATAAAAATTCGGCTATGAAAGCTATATAAAAATTAGGGTAGCTACCCTACTTTCTAAGTTGAACTTTGCACAACTTCTCTTATTTTAATTAATGCATATTTCTGTTAAGCTGTTTCCAAATAATAATAATAATGCGTTCATGAGAAATAATCTCTTCTTAGTGTAATTTTTTTCTTAAAATGCTTTATTAGCGAGAATTGTTTATTTGTTATTTTTTTAGCAATAAATTTTGTATATATATAAATATATATATATATATATATATATATATATATATAATTACCTTATTTTATACTAAAATTACTCATGAAAACATGCAAATTATGTTTAAATAATTTCTATTCCTCGGTAGAAAGGCATCGTAAAATGCATATACAATCTCTTAAAATTAATTAGTTAGAATGTGATGAAAATTATGTCGAAATTTTCAAAGTTATAAACTTAAATTACCATTTCCTGCTTATCTTGAACGCAAAAAAAAAAAAAAATCTGGAGTGACTCCACTCGACTTTCCGAACACTTACGATTAAGATCATTACCAAGCACTTAAATAAATTTTAATCGATGAATAATTCAAACATATATACCAAATTGAAACTCAATCGAATGCACCGTCTTGCGCACTTTCAAGAATTTCTCCCCATATGCCATTATGCCATAACATAAAAGAAAGTTTTGTCGTAGCCCTTTAGGAGAACTATAAGTCCTATACACACCAAAATCAATACCGGTCTTAGGATGGTGGTTTATAACATGTATACCGAATTTGAGCTCAATCGAATGTATCGTTTAAACGCTAGCGCACTTTCAAGAAATTCCCCCCATAGGCCATAATGTAAAAGAAATCTTTGTCGTAGCCCTGTAGAAAAACTATAAGTCCTATACACACCAAAATCAATATCGGTCTTGCAACGGTGGTTTATAACATGTATACCCAATTTGAGCTCAATCGAATCTACCGTTTAAACGCTAGCGCACTTTCAAGAAATTCCCCCCATAGGCCATAATGTAAAAGAAATCTTTGTCGTAGCCCTGTAGAAAAACTATAAGTCCTATACACACCAAAATCAATACCGGTCTTGCGACGGTGGTTTATGACATATATATCCAATTTGAGCTCAATCGAATAATCCGTTCAGGAGCTATCGTGTTCACTCACATACACACAAACACACATACACACACACACATACATACATACATCTCGTAAAAATAGCATAAATGGATTCAGAAGCCCTCAAAACGTGTAAAAACACCAAAATCTCGAAGTCGAATTTTTTCATGATTACAATACTTCCTTACATGGTACATATTCGGAAAGTAAAAAAAAAAAAAAAAATGTTCTAAAATAATTTTTAAAGCAAGCACTATATATAGACGCAATACAACGGAAATCCACTGTGTAAAAATAACTATATTTACTCCAGATAAAACTCAGATCGTAACTAAGCTGTGCTAGCAATAATAATAGGGAGGAAATAATTAAAAAACAAGCTGCCAGAAAAACGAGCACTTGCCAAAACTATCTCTAACGCAAAGAAACAAGTAACCACGTTTTAGAGAAACGAGGAGGAATTTCCCCTATTTACATGTCTGAAAATTCGACCCAATCCGAAAGTATAAGAAATGGTTCTCAGTGCAGTCGCTAACATTGATGTTAAATTCAAATGCAATTAATTCATGGCTCTTATTCATCGAACTCCAACATCAAAATAGGGCAGTGATAACGAAAGATACTGATCTTGAATTCTAACCGACAGTCGGGTCAGTTGTTTTAAGACAATTGATATCCCAATCACCTGATAGAAAGCGCACGTGTTATTACACTTATTTCTTAAAATAAAATTTACTGTTTTTGATTTCTGGTGCCTTTTTTTTTTTTTTTTTTTTTTTTTTTTACATACAATTTATCTACATATGCAAAAGACGTCGCAGTAAATAAAATAGATAAAAACTTTGTGTAAAAAACACACATAAAATGATACTTGTAACAAGAATAAGTATCATTTTATGTGCGTTTTCTACGCAATTTTTTGTTTTGTTTTATCTTTTAACACCAGTATTATCTGTCGCAGTAAATAGTTCCAAACACCACTGATAGTATAATTAGAACGCATTTATCAATTTATAACTATTGCTTTATAAACGGAAAGCGTCATGAGTGGAATCTTGATTTACTTTCCGAAGAATTTTAACAATCATGATCTCCCTAAAAGCATTTAACCTGTCTAAATAACATTTTTAAATCCATTGTTAAATGCGCTTGGTAGTAAAAAATTCTACTGTACCCTTTTTTTCTCAAGAAACGTTTTCTGAAATCTCGTTATTACTTAATTTTTATTTAAAGTGGATTCAAACTGTAATCTAGTTCCCATTGCTTTTTTAAGTGGTGAGGGCGTAGGTAAAGGCGTGGCTAACCGAATAAGCCCCGCCCTCCAAGCTCAAGTTTTTTAATTCAAGTTTAAATCTTTTTTACTGTATACTATTTTGAGCTATGGATTCAAAAGTGAATATTTGGATATAATTAGCGTTGGTGCGTAGACTAGGGTGGGGAGAGGGAGAGAAGACCCCCCCCCTACCCCCCGCCCCCCTTATATACGTTCGTGCACTTATTTCTCTGTTGTTGAAAAACGAACGTCATAAAGACAATGGGTTGTCTCCTACACTTAATATAATTTTTGTGAAATAATTTAAAGTGTGAATTAGAGAAATTTAAATAAAAATAAAAACTTTTTGCAATTCGCTCATGATTGTTCTGATTGCATTAATATGCAATATTTCAGCTCAACTGCAGACTGGGGGGGTTAACGAAAAATTTAGATTTCAGTGTTTAATTCAGACTCCTACTGGAAGATACTAATTTAACAAAAAAACATTAAAATCTTAAATTATTTTTTAATTATTTATACATGTACGGTTGGCTGAGATATACAAATAAACAAAATTTTTATCAATTGATGACAAGTAAGGCAGCATACAGTTGCAATAAGAATGAGGGTAATTTACATTCGATCCCGCGGGATTACCGTCCTAAAAAGCCAATCCCAAGTAATCCAATCCTGATCCCGCAAATATTTTGCGGGATCAGGATTGGATTACCTCGTGGCTTAATTGGAGGTATGGTCTCATACTATAGGGGAAAAAAATTACTGTGCTCAAAGCTGATTCTACCGTATTTGATATGAAAATTTGTCAAAAATTAAATATCCTACTATATAGTTATGCTAATCCCTAACTCAGCGACTCAGTGACTCTCTAACAATTTCGGTTCAACCACTCGAATATAAAACTTTTACCACCATTAATCCAAAAAGATGAAAAAATTAAGCAAAAAAAAAAACATAATGAAATCTACACCGTTTGTACGATCTGCTTGAAATCTTTCATAATGTGCAAAAATAAAGAAAACAATCTGCATTACGTTTTAAAATCTGAAAATCCAAATTTTTAAGCGATTTTTCAGCCCCTTTTTATTTCCGAGAGTAAAAAAATTAATCATATGCGTTTCAAAACTCGCTTTCGTAACTGACATTGAAGTCACACTGAAGTCTCAGTTATTAGGCTTTGAAAGGAAAATTCCAATTCCAAATCGTTTAAAATAGTTTTTCCAGATAACATACTTTAATTTTTTCCCTACTAATAAAAGGATTTCCTCTGCATGAAGCATTGAAGTAAGAGAGGCTATTTCCACAAAACGAAATCTTCGAATGTGAAAAGTTTCCGCATGTTGCCAGAAGAGGATGAAACTCGATTTCGGTGTATAATAAAAATTGGATTTGTAGTTATTTAAGTGGACGAAGATTAAATATATTGAGTGTACACATAGCTTTGTCAAATGTTTTTTCTACACCCGTTGTTATTACCTTCACAACGGGCTTTATCATCTAGTTTTATATATTTTGACAGTTCTTTAAACGATTCAGAAAAAGACACTTGTAACAACCGTAAAAGGACGTCAAAGCAACGTCATCCTTTTCAGTTAAAAATCCATCCAACTAACTCCATGGCGCGGGCTCGCGATTTTCATTTTATCCAGTAATTCGCCTAATCTTGGTGTTCTAAAGTTTTTTAGTGAAAAAAGGTTTGTAAAGAAAATATTGTAAGATGATTTTGTTAATGGTTGTGAATAATAAAATGATGTTTACAGCTATAAGTGGCGCCCAACGTAAAAATGGTACAGATATGTGAGTGACGGTTTATTTTGTTTACTTTAAATTCAGGAAATATGGCTTATTTAGGTAAAGCGCGGAAAGAAGACTTAATCCTTCTTGCCCAAGAAATTGGTGAGGAAGAGGTTAATGCAGATTTAAAGGTTATAGATCTTAGAAACTTAATTATGAAGTCTAAGAATTATGAGGAAGAGTTTGTAAAAGATGTCCTATCAAATATAATTGAAGTTCAGAAATTAAAAGAACAAGAAATAATTAATGACAAGAATCTCGAAATAGAAAGGCTTAGGTCCCAACTCGAAGCTCATAGGTTAGGCTTACCAACCGAAATTAATAGAGCTAGTGTAGAAATGAATCAGTCTATCTTGGAAGTACAAAAACTTTTACCAGTTTTCTGTCCAAAGGAAGATGATATGGGTTTATTTTTGAATTTGTTTGAAAGGCAGTTAAACTTCTTTAATGTGCCTGATTCTAAATGGGTTGCTTATTTGATCGGTGTGCTACCAGCCGATATCGCCAAACTTATTGCTAGGGAGCCAAATGAAAAGACTCATAATTATAAATACGTTAAAAACTTGTTGTTACAAAGGTTTAAGCTTACGGCAGATAGATTCAGACAGTTATTCTGTCAGCATAACAAATCGCCTGACGGCACTTGGCTTGATTTCTATTTTGAATTAAGGACATATTTTGAAGGTCGTATTTCAGAACTGGGTATCAGTGATTTCGAAAGTCTTAAAGACTTAATAATTGCCGACCAAATAAAAAGAAAAACCCTATCAGAAATGAGAGATCATTTTATGGATGAATGGGCAGACTGGAATTCTCCTAGTAAATTAGCTGAAAAGCTTGATGCTTATGTAAATATTCGAAATAATTTAGGAAAAGACTCTGTCTATTTTAGAAAGAAATTTAGTGGATATAAAACTAGTTCGCCAAAACGAGACTACCAGTCTAAATGGTCTGAAAGAACACAAATAAAATCTGTCTCAGATGATAGAAATCCTTTAACATGTTACGGTTGTGGTAACCCTGGATACATAAAGGCAGAATGTCCTAATTGTTCTAAAAACAGAGAAGGACAAACTAGATTTAATTCTGTACATATGTACACTTGTTTGGGTTCAACCCCTCCAACTGTTTTGTTAGACATATCCATTTTTGAAGCAACTGGAGCTGTTTGCGCGGATACTGGTGCTAGCCGTTCTATTGGTGGAGAATCCTTATATAAATTTCTGATGGAAAGAGGCCAAATATTCACGGATCTAGAACTTACTATGCAGTTAGCTGATGGTCATCGAACTACGTCTAGAGTGTTGAGTGCTGACGTGCCCATTACGATTCAAAACCGAACATTTATTACGAATCTTATTTTCTTGCCCCATGCTAAGGGAAATCGCACTCTGTTGGGTGTAGACTTTTTACAAAAATCTGGTATTGTGTTAGCTATCAAGAGCGGGTTTTGGCACTTCGCCAAACTTCGACGACACGCCTCGCCACAAATTCTCGTTTGCAAAAGAGGATCCAAATCTGGAAGAAACTGTCGAAAATATCGAAGTAAATTCTTATTCTTTGAGAGAAAGCGAAGGTTCAAGACTAGATTCTGAAGAAAAGAAAATATTAAATGATTTGCTCTGCAAATATGAGAGAATCTTTCAGGCAGGGGGAGAGGCCACTCCACTAGTAGAGCATCATATTAATACAGGAAATCACCCGCCAGTGTCAGTTCCACCTTATCGGTTGTCCCCAGCGAAAAGAGAGTTGCTGAAAGCTAAAATAGATGACCTTCTTGTGAAAGGAATTATTGAGGAGTGTGAATCTCCATACTCGGCACCAGTTGTCCTTGTTCCAAAACCGAATGGTGACGTACTTCTTTGTATCGATTACAGAAAGTTAAACTCTGTGACTATACCCGATTCTTATCCTTTACCGAGGATGGACGATCTTTTGCATCAAGCCAAACGTACTGAATTCATGTCTACACTTGACTTACGTTCTGGTTACCACCAGGTAAATGTGTATGCACCTGATCGTGACAAAACAGCTTTCGTGTGTTCTCTAGGAACATTTCGCTATCGCAGAATGCCTTTTGGTCTGCGTAATGCACCAGCAACTTTTCAGAGACTTATGGATAACTTTCGAAAGGGACTTCCTGGAATAAATATACTTATTTATTTGGATGATATTATAGTTTTGTCATCCACTTTTGAGCAGCACATGTCAGATCTTGAAGCTGTTTTTCAGAGACTTGAAAAATGGAAACTTTTTGTAAATAGAGAAAAGTGTAATTTTGCATGTAACAAAGTAAAGTACTTAGGTCACTGGATTACCCCTAATGGCATTGAAGTAGACTCTGAAAAGGTTGAAGCCATCACTCGGATTCCGCCTCCCAAGAATGTTAAACAACTGCAGTCCTTCCTACAAACCTGTTCATGGTATCGACGATTCATACCTAACTTTGCAGAACTATCTCGACCGTTAAGCAATCTCACTAAGAAGAAATCAACGTGGTTTTGGGGTACCCATGAAGAAAATGCATTTCAAGCTTTAAAACGCTGCTTGGTTTCGGCACCAATTTTGGAACAGGCTGATGAAACAAAACCATTCATTGTTCGAACTGATGCAAGCAGCTATGCTCTTGGAGCAGTGCTCCTCCAAGGGGAGAATTCTGAAGAACGAGTGATTGAGTATGCTAGTAGATTATTGAATTCTGCAGAACGTAACTATTCAACTACTGAGCGTGAGGCACATGCTGTAATTTGGGCTCTTAACAAGTTCCGAGGGTACATTGATGGAAGTGAAGTTACTGTGGCATCAGACCACCACCCTTTAAGATGGCTCATGAGTCTTAAGTCTCCATCTGGACGACTTGCCAGATGGGCTATGCAATTGCAGGAATTCAATTTGAAGATAGAATACATACCTGGAAAGGCGAATGTTATGATGTAACAACCGTAAAAGGACGTCAAAGCAACGTCATCCTTTTCAGTTAAAAAATCCATCCAACTAACTCCATGGCGCGGGCTCGCGATTTTCATTTTATCCAGTAATTCGCCTAATCTTGGTGTTCTAAAGTTTTTTAGTGAAAAAAGGTTTGTAAAGAAAATATTGTAAGATGATTTTGTTAATGGTTGTGAATAATAAAATGATGTTTACAGCTATACACTATTATTCAGTGAAATTTTCTAATAGGCAGAATATATAGTTTTTTTAATGCAACATGCATACCCCAAACTAAGTAAAAAAGAAACTTGAAAAAAAAAAATTTGTAACGTCGTTCTTGGTTTTATTATTACTCCTTTTGAACTGACTTTGTGAAATAATAAGGTGGGCTAACTCAAATAACCAGGATTTCTTTTAGGGCAGTCAAAAAGGTGACATCACGAATCAAAAATTGAGATTCATAAACTTTGCCCCAAAATTTGCTTCATGTTCGCAATTTATACAATTCTGAAGAGATTCTCAAAATTTACAAGTTTGGTATTTTTCACGAGATTAGTAAATAAGCGTTGTTTAATCAACACTTAGGGTAATGATCTAGAGTTCTCAAAACGATCTCAAAAAAAAAAACCGATACCAGAGGACTTTCATTAACGAAAGGGGGCTAACGCATGTGCGCATGTTACTCTCCCTTTCACAATCTGCGAATGTAAAAAGCAATCTTACGTCAGCAAAATAAAATTCTTATTTGTAACAATGAAAATTACACTCAAGACATTTTATTTTTTTGACTAAAATGAAAAATTATTTTCATTTTCTATTTTTTTTTTACAAAATTAGAGTTTTTTTAGTCACATAATCAATTGCTTCTACTCAAGGTGCTAAATTCAACAGTCAAATCAAACTAGCGAATTTCTACGGTTCTTAATACTCAGAAAGTGAAAATACATAAATATAAAACAAATGGACTGGCTCTTTAAAATTACACATAATATACATGCAGTTCTAGGTATTTTTGATTTTGTTTCCTTGAGATGTCATTTCCACGTAGCCCATTACTTGCTGCACCACAGGCAGATTATCGGATTCCGCATATACTCAGTTGCGTTATCCCCCAACGTTAATCAGTCCTCTGTCGGATTTTTTGAAACTATTTTTTTAATGGAGATTTCCTTCCTTAAGAGGGGGGGGGGTATTCTAGTTTAGAAATTCGAAAAAATCTTTTTTTTTTTCATATCTTCATAGTGTAACCCTTTAAGAATATGTCCCTAAGAGGATTTTTTGAAATTTAAATTATTTTCGGAGTTACAGATCATTTTGTGACGCGCCGACGAAACCGTTTCGCGAGCGAGCGAGCAATATATGGACGCTCGACAAACTCTGGCACTCTGGCCACCAAGGTCTTTTGTACTCGTATCGATGCATGTTTCTCAAAATCGACTGCTCGGGAACTGAGTGATCGTTCTATTTAATTTCGTTGAAATATATTAAACGCGTTTATCTCGAAACTACTTTTCTAGAAACGGTGTGCATGATATCTCAAATTTTATTCAACCGATTCACTTGAAATTTTATACAGAGCTTCTTTATACATTATAGTATCGCACTACCGAGAGTTTAAAAAAAAAATTTATTTTTAAAAATTTCCGATCAACAACAACAACAACAAAAAAAAAAAAAAAAAAAAAAACAGGGAAAAAACAAAACGTATTTTTCAAACTGCCGCCATTTTGTAATTTTTTTTTTTTCAAAAACATCTCGTAGTACGATAACTACATCCTTCCTCTTTTAGGATTATTCATGGTTTTCCATTTCCAATCCTTCCACCTGGAAGGATTGGAAATGGATCTGGAAGGATTTATATCCTGCACTCCAGGACAAGTCATTTTTTCATCAGACCCCACTTCGCCGGCCTACAGTTTTTTGAAATTTGATTTTTTTTTCTTATATCATTAATGTTTTGTATTATTTAAATATCAATAAAAAAACTTATAAAAATATGGATAGTAAAAATATTTTTTTTTAATCGCGTCCGAAAAAACACCTAAAAAATTAGGGCTTCTAAACCAGAATACCCCCTTAAGTACTGATGCATGAAATGTAGTAATTCAAAGGGCCATGGATAGATTAAGGCAGCGTTTCTCAAACTGTGGGGCGCGCCCCTCAAGGGGGGCGCGAGAAAAACCAAAGAGCAAATAGTGATGCATGTTTTTAAAAAATCCTCTTATTTATTCTCATTTTTACTCAAAAATATATCCATTTTCCCTTAAAATGTTCATTCAAACTTTACTGATAACATTATTTTGTAGAAAATTCGACTAAGTGTTCATTGTTAAAGATTAAAAACTGAATGTATGCTGAAAAATGTGAGGGGGTGGCCGCCGTCGTAAGTTAGCTTTAGTTGGGGGGGGGGCACGACATTAAAAGGTTGAGAACCGCTGGATTAAGGTTCTTGGTTTTCAAAAGATCACTTTTAAACTGCAAGTGAGATTACAATTGCATGTGTGTGTATGTATGCGTTACTTATGATGCACCATTTTATTTTGACAAGAAATTATATCATTTGTAAATGAGCAACAATTAACAAAACGCACGGAATAATTGATTCCACCACGTAGACATGCTTTTGAAATGTAGATGTCATTTTGTTTCCTTTTCTCCAAAATGTTTCGAAAAATTATCTATTCAGCTATCAATTTTGCTAGATGTATGCAAATACTTTTCACCTGTTGAGCCCCACTTACGGCAAATACGTATTGATCATTTCCACAACACACGAAGAGCAAAATCCTCACGTTTTCAAGAGTATTCTAAATCAATAACGTAGTTCTTATAGGCACATTTACTATTAAATGGGAAAAAAAAAAAAAAGGTTTGGAAGCGCATTTAAATACAGTTGTGTGCAAAAGGTAACTTTTATCGATTACCTTTCAGATGTGGGGCAACAATGATTTGTGAGGTAATTTACTCGAATTTGTTGAAAATAATTTTAGCATGGAAATGACTTGTGGGAAGGATTAGCTTTATATGTTAACTGTGCATGAGTTGTGCAATACCTCTGAAGGTAAAAGAAGAGTATTAGTCCACTCGAAATTTCTTCACAAACTATGACCAGCATATTTCAGATAACTGAATGTTATACACATGGGTAAGTGGCATTTAGTTAAGTTACTTTTTTATTTGTTAAAGTATTTAAATTAAGGTAATTCTTGGCAAATTTAAAATTCACTATCTACACAGCTCTTGAACTGTTTTAAAAAAACAAAACAAATATTGGAGAAGGTCGGGTAGTATCGGACTCCTCAGCTTCTTCTCAGTGGCGGCTCCTCCATTTGAGCACATGAGCACGTGAACCCCAAGAGGAAAAACTAAAGAATAAACACATTAAAAAATTAAATTTTTAAAAAATGTATTAAGTACACTTCTAGATTTTTGTGAATTTAAAACATGAGTTTTACTCTCCCCCCCCACTATTATTAAACTCGTTTATTATAGCTAACGCACTGTATCGTAGGTTACTACAGCATAGTCTTTCGTCACTCGCATGTGCGATCGACCGAGTGGCCCTCTCAACCACTCTCTAAGGAGCTGCGGGAGAAGCGAGGCGCTTCCGTTCCCACAATTTTATTGTGCTCACAGCAGATTTTTTGTCGTTATCTCCTCCGGATTCTCTCTTGGTTTGTTGTGTTCGGTTAGTTAATCCAATTTTTTTTTTCATTTTCTTATTAATTTCCTTATTTTTATGATTTTTCACTACAGTATTTTTTACGAACAAGTATAAATAATTAAGATGGGAGTCCAATAAGTGTTTCGGAGCTACAGCAGTGACATTTTTCAATATTTTCCTTTGAAAAAAAAATTGAAATAAAAAATCAAGCCAATATTTTTGCTAAAACTTATCTTGGCGACGAAATGTAAGACCAAAGATGACTTGTTTTCTTTCAGTTGCGTGCATTGTTTTTCTTTAACTGCTGTGAATGCAAATATATTTTAACTTCTAAGGTACGTCGTATCTGCATATTTAATTATCGAAATTAATTTTGTGAACGTCCATTTAAATAACCCACGATCCGCCACTGCTTCTTCTATATTTAAAAATACTTTTGCAAGTCTGACTGGATTACATCCCACACAAGACTTTGAAGTCTACAGCTCACTAGAGCTGTAGAGAGCTGTTCGAGAGCTGTGTGATCAATTAAAAAGAGTACCCGTTGGTTTTTCTTATCCTTAAATCTGACGGATGTGGCAATGATTCTAACACTGAAGTATAACTATGTTGTGTTTCGCACTTAAACAAGGAAGTACGAAGCACAATTTTCAGCACACTGTTAAAACTTTATTTGTGAGGTAAAACAGGAATGGAGACGCACGATGTTACTTAATCCGGTGATAATTTTATTTTTGAAAAATATAATTTAATTCTATTTTTTTAAGTTGTTATTCCATTATTAATTATTCCTCACCCCGTCAGATTTCTTTTCATTATTTTTTTTTATTGAGGGGGAGGGGATATCTCGAAGATAGGGTTTCTTCTATAGAAGTTCTTCAAACATCAATGAATTTAAAAAAAACACAATGAAAAACATAAATTAAATCATAACTGAAGAAATCTCGCCAATAGCTTCAACAATGTTGCAAAGTGCGTCAAAAAACTTCGTTCGACGTGTTCATGTTTGCATTCAAAATGGTGGTGAACATTTTCAACATTTGCTGTCAGGAATGATAATTTTTTTTTTCCCAATGGCAGGCAAAATTAACAAAAAAAAAAAAAAAAAGATAAAGACACTTCTTTTAATGGAGAAATTCATTAATTCATTTTGTAACTCTTAACAGCATATATCACTTCTGAGTCGTTTGAAATAGCCCTATACCTCTAAAAAACGGTTTGATGAATTTCGGCCCATAGAGCGTAATGTATTTCGAATCCTATGGGCGGTACTGTAGATAAACTATCCAGTCAAATGGAACCGAAAGGGGAGGTGCACAACTAGATGATACAACAATCCTAAATATAAAGTTTCAACATTCTACGCTTAATAGTTTTTGAGATGTGCGAGTTTAATGAATTTCGGCCCATTGAGCGTAATGTTTTTCAAATGTTTTGGGCGGTCCTGTAGATAAACTATCCAATCAAATGGAACCGAAAGGGGAGGTGGAAAACTAGATATTATAATAATCCTAAATATAAAGTTTCGACATTCTATGCCTAATAGATTTTTAGATATGCGAGTTTAATGAATTTCGGCCCATTGAGCGTAATGTTTTTCAAATGTTTTGGGCGGTCCTGTAGATAAACTATCCAATCAAATGGAACCGAAAGGGGAGGTGGAAAACTAGATATTATAATAATCCTAAATATAAAGTTTCGACATTCTATGCCTAATAGATTTTTAGATATGCGAGTTTAATGAATTTCGGCCCATTGAGCGTAATGTATTTCAAATGTTTTGGGCGGTCCTGTAGATAAACTATCCAATCAAATGGAACCGAAAGGGGAGGTGGACAACTAGATGTTGCAAAAATCCTAAATATAAAGTTTCGACATTCTACGCCTAATAGTTTTTGAGATATGCGAGTTTAAAATTGAAAAGTGACTCGACGCGCTCGCGTAGACAAATAACTCGTGATTGAAAGAAATACCACTCTCAAGTGCTAAAAAAACAGAGAAATACAAAAAGAGCAGGAAAAATGAACAAAAATGTGACAGAAAAAAATAGTCTATGAGCCCATTCGGTCCCCAGCTTCCCAATAGCGCTCCGATAAACTCTTTGAGAACAGTGCAGGGCAGCGAGCAAGGTGAGTACAGTCCATCGGCTCTCGTAAATTGCAGAGTCACTAAGTATATTTATTCGATGTAAATGCCTAGCACGGCAGTCATGGCCTGTATAAAAGCGGAATTCTGCCACAGCTCTCATTCTCGGCTAGTCAGATATTTCCTGGATAATGTTCCACAAGGGTTTTCTGGGACTTCCTATCAATTAATTATTTTCCTTTTATTCTTAAACATTGACTGAAAGGAATGATAATGTAAAACATTTGAATTAAATTATGTTTTTCAAAAATAAAATTATCACAGGTTTACGTATCATTATGCGTCTCCATTTTTGTTTTATCTCACAAATAAAGTTGTAACAGTTCAATAGAGTGTTAGAAATTGTCTCCCGCACTTAAACAAGGTTCAAATAACTCTACGTCAATGTTAAAATAGTTGCCACATCTGTCAGATTTAAGGGTAATAAGAAAAACCAACGGGTACTCTTTTAATTGACCACCCCGTATAATCCCCTCCCATTAAAACTTATTTTTCTGGTAATAATATAACAACAATCGTTATTTTTTAAACTCTTTTTGAAGTCATTGCATTTTTATTAGTTTACTTGTCTGGAGTTGTATCGGACATGAAAATATATATATACTAGCTGAAGTACCCGTTCTTCGCACGGGAATGAATGGACTTTTTGATATTACGATTTGTGGTGATTACTATTCATTGTAATAAACAGATATAGCAAAGTGGATATCGCGTTATATTGTGTCCAATAATCATGCATACCGAATTGCAAGGCAATCGTTTCTACGGTGCAGAAGGCCATGCGGCGTAGCGCAATCTAGTGGCGAGTTTTAGCAAAACGGATACGGCGAAAATATTTTTCGCATTCAGATATCGATGTATACGAATTTTCATGACTATCGACTGGACAGTCCTGAAGTTCATGTGTGGACGCGACATCTAGTGGCAAGTTATAGGAAAATGGATAGCGCCAAACTCTTCCCCGTGTTCAAATATCTATGTATACCTATTTTCATAGCGATTATTTGCACAGTCAAGAAGTGATACACTGCAGGGCCATCTAGTGGTTCAATAAAGTAATGATTTGCTACAGCGCCGTCAAGTGGCGAATTATAGCAAAATGGATTACGCCAAAATATTCTCATTGTTCAAATAGCTATGTATACTGATTTTCATAGCGACCGTATTCAACTATCTATGTATACCAATTTTCATAACGATCATTTGCACAGTCAAGAAGTGAAACACTGCAGGGCCATCTAGTAGTTAATTAAAGTAATGATTTGCTACAGCACCGTCAAGTGGCGAATTATAGCAAAATGGATAACGCCAAAATATTCTCATTGTTCAAATAGCTATGTATACTGATTTTCATAGCGACCGTTTGAATGGTCAAGAATTTGGCCTGCTGCAGCGTCATCTAGTGGCGAGTTAAAATAATAATGCATTGCAGTGTCATCTAGTGGTGAGTAACATCAAAAGGAACGCAGTTAGAATATATTCTTCGTGCTCAAATGTGTAAGTATAAAAAATTTTATGCCGATCGGTCGAACGGTATAGAAGTTAATGCTTTGCAGCGCCATTTAGCGGCAAGTTACAGCAAAATGGATAGTGAAAAATATTCTCCGTGTTCTAATATTCGCGTGTACCAAATTTCATCCAAATCGGTTGGACGATATTCGCATAGCAAACGGCTAAACGGAATAGAATTCAACGTTGTGCTGCGGCACCAAGTGGCAAGTTAAGGAAAACGGATAGCATAAAAACCTTCTCCATCATAAAAGACTTAGGTGAACCAAATTTCATCGTGCAACGGTGCTCAACGGTGCTGGAGTTTTTCAACCTCATAAACACTTACCAACATTCATTTTTATCTATAACCAGTGTTATTATATATACCAGTCTCAAATAAAATCCAGTTTCAAATCTAAGCCTCGCCAAAGTGCCAACATACGCCATTTTGCAAGAGTTTTTTTCAGGGAATCATTCGAAGCATTGACTTAGCAGCAATCAATATGGGAAATGGTTCGACGCCAAAGAGTAGCACGCATTTATTTGAAAATTGGAATTCCTTAATACAGCCGATTTTTTTTTAAATTATCAACTATAATGTGTTTTATTCATCGTTACTCCGATGTACTAAATGAGAAGATTTCAATTTTCTGAAATTTGGCGGAATTCCCCCAACTTAAATCAATGTACTCAATTGGCGAGAATTCTGAAGTTAGATCGCTTGAAATCCCTTAATAACTGCATTATTTCTTCATGGATCATTAAAATTTAACGCTGTATTCTAATAAAACCTTTGCACTTGTTTTCAAAAATCTATTTCCTTAAGCTCTCAATAAATTGCGCCAAGCCGAAAACTGTACAAACCGCTAGAACTCACTTACTCAAAATCCATATTTCAGCCATTTTATTTTTTCGCCAAACTAAAAAAATTTATACATTAGCCTCGGAAATCTTCAATTCTTATTGTTTTGCGTGTAAAGCATTACATTCCTGCTCTGATTTCCCATGCACACGATATTATAATTTTAAAAAAATAACCTTACGAATATAAACTAACAAAAAAAAATCAGTATTATTCTTTTATTTTTACTTTGAGAATTTAAAACATTTTATTCGGCAAAATCGCCACACATGGCAACCACGATCCTTATTTCACACTTTTTTCACTACAGGGGTTACAATTACGGAAAGCTTTTTGCGTGAAGAGCATTAAAAATCTCTTAAATTCCGAGAACGGGTGGACTTTCAAAGTTTTAAAGTGGACTATGATTTATTCTATATTATTTTACATATCTGTGCTAAATTTCAGGCCGATAGGTCCATTTTTGTGGATTTGTATACGAATCAAATCCACAAACAAACATACAAACAAACAGAATTTCATTTTTATTTATAAGATATATATATATATATACATATGTAAGCAGAGAACTACTTTTCCTTATGCAAATAACTTTTTATTGTCAGGCAGTGCTGTTTTTCAGAAAAGCAAAAAGTGCAGAATAAAAACTGATTTAATAGATAAAAAGTGGTGTAAATGGTGAAATTTTAGTCTCTGAAATTCGTTTCAAAGGCAAGTGCATTATGTGTTTATTCATTTATTTATTTGAAAAAAAAACAACTGTCACTTTGTACGTGATTTACCCATGTCCAGCTAAACAACTTCCAGATTTCCATGAAAATGTAACTTTTATTAGCATTAATACAGGGTGAATTTGACATAATCTGTCAAACGAAAAGGGGTGAAAGAGCAGCTCATGTGGAGCATAAAACACCATAGAAACCTTGTCCTATATCGAACCGTTTCCGAGTTATGGTGGATAGAAGGACATTCTGTTTTTTGTTACACTGTTTGAAAAAACCCAAATTTGTGAGGTTTCTGAAAGCCTACTTGCAAAATAAGCACATATTTAGAAAGAGCAGAAAAATCCTATAGGATGGTACCATTTACATCAGAATATCTCTACTTTATGGTGAGCTACAAGCACTGAAACATTGGCGAAGTTAAAAATCGAATTGTACCCAAAAACTGTAATCAGCGATTCCGCAAACACTAAGGTGACCAAACGTCCCCGTTTTCCGGGGACAGTCCCCATTCTCAGGACGTTTTTCAAATTGTCCCCAGAATGTAAAAATGGAACTGGGACAATTTTTAATTATATCATTGTTTTTCAATTAAATTACTGTTAATTATTGCATTAATTATAAATGTCCCCAGTTTTGTTGTCAGGACTACAAAAATCTGGTCACCTTAGCAAACACCCTTCTAGCTACAAGCAGTCGAATGTCCCAAAAACTGGTCAATGAGGTTTATCGGCGTGACATCATTTTTCAATCAACACGTGACCTTCCGCCTGTATTGATGGGTAATCCTGTAATCTGATTGGCTGAAGTGTACGTTTTTCATGGACACGTGACTGAAATAGCCTCATCTCAGTATAGGTTTTGACTTGTTAGCATTTTTTAGTGGGAATCTGTGGAAAGGTATCTTTCTGTTGTCATGCACAGGTAGGTTCCAGAAAATTATTGAAACACACATAGGCGGCATAATACAGAGGCATAATTGTTATTCTTTTAATTCTGCGCTTATTACCACTGCCCCAGCACATAAACCTAAGGAGAAAAAGTTGTCTGTTTTCCACCGACACGTGACTTTTATAGCCTCGAACGTAAAGAGTCGATATCCTCCATTCCACAAACTTCATAATGAGACCACAATAAAGCATAGTGCTGTTCTAGATAAGGAGAAATGAAATTTATTGTTTACAATAATACATCACCGAAATCGGCGTTCGTCTAACATGGCATTCGACGAAAATCGCCAAACGAATATTAGATACTGGGTAAATTAAACGTATACAAATCTATTATAAACTACATAATGCATATGTGATTTCATCATACTGGTAGATCTGAGATACGCATTGGTAATTTCTTTGCCTATTCCTTAGTGAAACACGTGGGAAACGCCATACTTCTTTTTTTTTTTCATTGTGGTATTTCTAAGCTTAATTAAATGCTACTTTCCTGGTTCGACTTTATAGCTTTCGTCTTTGCAGCTGACAAAACAGCAGGCTCAAGTTAGGCATGTTAATAAAAACAGGAAAGACCATGGCACCTAGTGAGTCTCCTTATTCGACAAACGCCGATTTCGGTGATGTATTGCAAACAAAAAATTACAATACTCCTGATCTAGAACACTCACATACTTTCTCACTTTATATCACTGGGCTCCTAAAGCTTGTGGAATGGATCAGTTTTGGGGACATTTGACTGCATGTAGCTAGAAGGGTGTTTGCGGAATCGCCGGTTACAGTTTTTGGCTAAAATTCGATTTTTAACTTTGCTAATGTTTCAGGGCTTGTAGCTTCTCATAAAGTAGAGATATCCTGATGTAAATGGTACCACCATATAGGATTTTTTCTGCTCTTTTTAAATATGTTCTTATTTTACCCAAAGGTCTTTCAGAAACTTCACAAATTTCGCTTTTTTTTTCTGACGGTATAACAAAAAACAGAATTTCCTTTTCTCCATAATAACTCGGAAACCGTTAGAGGTAGGACAGACTTTCTATGGTGTTTTCGCTCCACCTGGGCTGTCCTTTCACACAGGCGCGTAGCCAGGAAAATTTTGGGGGGGGGATATGAACTTATATGCGTATGAATAGATGGAATTTCATCACTAATCCAAAAATTTTGTGGGGGGGGATATATCCCGATATCCCCCCCCTGGCTACGCCCCTGGCCTATGGGGGAAATTCTTGAAAGTGCGCTAGCGTTTAAACGGTACATTCGATTGAGCTCAAATTGGATAAACCAACATCGTAAGACCGGTATTGATTTTGATGTGTATAGGTCTTATAGTTTTTCTACAGGGCTACGACAAAGATTTCTTTTACATTATGGCCTATGGGGTTGAAATTCTTGAAAGTGCGCTAGTGTTTAAACGGCGCATTCGATTGAGCTTCAATTTGGTATATATGTTTGAATTATTCATCGATTAAAATTTATTTAAATGGTTGGTAATGATCTCAATCGCAAGTGTTCGGAAAGTCGAGTGGTGTCACTCCAGATTTTTTTTCTTTTATTTCGAGGAGGGTATTTTGGGACAGCTGATATGCTTCATAGTCTGGCCCAAAGTACTTCTATCGCAATAGACCTGAAAATATCGGAAAACTGGTAAACAACAAAAACAGGCACTGTGGTTATCAAACAGATGTAATCGAAATTTTAACTGATGAAGAAGCGGTAAACAACGCCACGCATGTCTAAATTGCGGAAGGGGGGCACAAGATACTCCGAAACGAACTCAGAGCATCTAATGTTAAGAAAGAGGCCATGTAGAAGTAATTTAAAGAGTGCTCGCAACGGTACAGAAAAACGGTGTTTTTTACACTTTACAGATAATTAATTTACTTTTACATGTAACTTTCATGATCGCATGTTACTCTATAAGTCTATATACTGTAGTTATAAGCTACTGTGATTATAAAAGATCTAAAATGTTTCATATTTGTCTTATTATTATTAGTAGTAGTAGTATATTATTCTTATGAAAGTTTTAAATTTGAAAACAATGGGGATGAATGGAACGTGTCCCATTCATTGGAACCACCACTTAGTTGCGTAAAACAAAAAATAGACAATGTGCACGATTTTCAATGTTACTAAATATCATAAATAGTGTAAAAGATTACGTATTTTCACTACATCAGAGAATATTAAACTATAAACAAACACTTAATTTCTTAATTACTACTTAATTTAAGGGCACATAGAACATGAAATGGCTCAAATTATCAAATTTTTCAATTATCGGCTTAAAACAGAGCTGTCCAAACTTTTTTTATTGGTTTTGGAGAATTGTAGCATGTCTGCATGTTCAGTTTTTCAGACTGTGACGCGTCTTCTCGTCATTTCGAGAGTGGATTTAGAACACAAACCTGTATTCCAAAGCTGCACAGCACTTGTTCTGTATTATTTTACAGTAAATATGTGTGGGAAAATTGCAGATATTTCTTGCAGTGTACGATAGCAGGTGATGTTTAAAATTTTATAGAAGTCCCATTTTGTACGGGACTTTGCTTGTTACTTGCTTTCCCGGGAACACAGAAATCTGTCTGAGCGAACGAAACGAAATTGGTACGCGTATAGCAAAAACAATTAAACGAAACATTGCGGTTTTACTAAAATGCAATGGTTGGTAGTTCATGGATATGTAAACTATGAAATGCTTCATGAAGAAAAAAAAAGGGGGGGGGGAATGAAATAAGATAATCAGAATGAAAGTTTTTATTGAAATGAAAAAGCTTTGAATCGGTACAAAATTTCTACTAAGAGGCAAACTGCATGATTTAAAATTTTATGAAGAAGGTAATTTGAAGATGGATAAAAATTTCGTGGAATAAACACAAAATGCTGCTTTCCAGTTCATTTATTTCAAGAGACCGAACAGTTCGACAAAGAAGTTCATACTTCGGAGAAGTTTAACATCTGAAAAAGACAAAAAAAGTAATAATGTAACTCACAACAATTAATAAAGATCCACAATAAAGTCAAAAAACATATATGATGTGATAGAGTTGCCATTGCTGAGTCTCTGTCGCTTCACAAATCAAGCATTGTTTAAGGTTAGAGAATCAAATGTTAATTACAGCAACGCTCAAATCCTCGATACTCCTATTCTCGTAATACGGTTTATGAAAAGTACCTTTCCGTAAAAAGATACATGAATAAAATTTAGAAGTTCTTTTAGTACAATGACTGATGAGGAAGGCGTTCTGTTCACTTTCATCAACTACGTACGTAAAGGCGAAATGCTCTACGATATACAGGTGTTTCAGAAATATCTAGCTCATCTGTCGGTTAGCACAAGAGACACTAAAGCTAATCAAAATGAGAATGCAGTGCAGGATCCAGACAGCGTTTCTGTACATCTGATAATAAGTACTTTACAAAAGAAGATATTTATTTTGTTTTAAATACTTTATGCTATGCCTCTGCTGATTAAGAATATCCTGCGGTCTTTCGGCTTCATTTATAATGAAGGTACTTCCCAGACAGCACATAAGCTTAAATCAAGCTTGACATTTCTTTGAATTTGACGTATTAATACAACCTTGACAGTTCAATTCATTTTAAGCTTGCAGCAAGCTTGGAGAAGTCATTTGAACTGTCAAGCTTGAATACAACTTGATGACTGCTTGATTTGGAAAGCCACATCCACATAACAAATAATTTATCATCAGTCATAAATGTACTTGACCATAGAATTAAAAAAAAGATTCTATATTTCCAAATATGGAAATTCTTCAAAATAAAATACAATTATACTACGAAATTGATTTCAAAATCAGTCATTTGTCTCGATTTTGGCCAATATTGCCCAACATGAGTGTCGCGATATTGAAAGTTTTAAAACGTGTGCTGCTTTTAAGTTTATATTATGCTTATTTCCCTATTAGTAGAGTCTATAAATCACACATAACATTATTTTAATTTTGATTCAACCCATGGAAAAATAAAAGAAACAGATCGGTATCGGCCACTGATCAATCTCGCCAGAAAACGGCGTGACAACCATAACAGTCACTTCAAACTTAGCCATATCAGTGCAAGTCAGGTTGGCTGAGTGATTAGGACGCTGGCTTCCCAAACCTTAGGTCCCGAGTTCGATCCCAGCCGCGGATGCTTGATGGAAACAGATTAAAATAACTTGAAATTTCAGCATAGAGGGGAAAATGCGTGGAAAAATAAAATATGTGGGGCGAGTTCGCCGACGGGCGCCCCGTGTATTTAGGAATTTTTTTTTAGGAAAAATTTTTAAGCTTGCTATGTCAAGCTTAATGCAAGTTGGGCAAGTGTAAACTTGAACACTTGATTCAAGCTTGCATTAAGCTTACACGCTTGAAATTTTCAAGCTTAATTCAAGTTTATTGACTTGATAAATCAAGCTTACTGGAAGTTTGATGCAAATTTGGTGTGCTGTCTGGGTTATTGGCTCTCTTTTCGGCGTTCCTTTATAATGCGAGGTTAAACTGTTCGCCGATTTCAAAATCATTGTTCGATTGATTTTTAACTTCTGATTAGAGATATAATTAAATGATCTTTTGATAACTAAATCATCTTCTGACCAGCAAAGTTAAACGTCTCCCACCCACCACCATCCTGTGATTATGCATCGTTTATAAGAAGTAAAATAAAACTTTTGTTCTTCTGCAATTGTCTGTCTTGCAATAGCTTACTATAGCAAAATGATATACATGGATGATTCAAGTAGATCTCAAGGTTCTACCACAATATTTCATCACTTCAAAGTATTTATAATCATCCATAATAATATATTAGCAACGAAATATAATTGGGGGTCATTCGCGGAATATTTTTACAAATCATTCCGCTGCTGTTCAATGATAGTCATGTTTTCCGGAATTGTTATAAATTCATTCACAAGCTTTGGTTACAAGGAGTACAACAAACTGAGGTTTGTAAACGAACAATCTGTTTTAATGTAAATGTAACATAAATATACACTCTGGATATGATAACTGGTATTAGTGAATACTTTCAACAAGTATAATTACTTAAAAATTATACGACATTTAGGCTACATTTTCTCCTTTCAAATGATATGTACAGGTTTTTTTTCCTAATGTCGGGCACTACCGTTTATAGGCATGGCCCACTACCAGTCAGTAAGTACTAGGAACTTTGCTATGGAGACATAATGCGTGGACCTGAGTATCCTCCTATAAAGAGACACACGAGTCTTGTACTCTCATACCCATAACCACGTCGGTGATCAAAATGGGAGGTCTCGTTCGATTGAATAGTTTTCTAGCCACTAGAAGCCGGGCAGTGCGGTTGCAGTCCAATAAATATCCTAATAGTGAACATCGAATAACCGAAAACACGTAGTTCTGAAATATTCGTTAAAGTGATATTCCATTATAACTTAGTTCGACAGAAAAATTTGTGATCAAAAGGTTTCTTTCGTCAATCAAAAATGTCGTTAAAAGTGAAGTTCATTTTAACTCTAATGGTGTATTTGTATAAACATCGGTAGTAGCACAATTAGTTCAAAAATGTTCAGAAAAGGTTTTTGAACGATCTGTGAACTTTCTTTTTGAACGCTTTTGACCTAGTTGCGCTACTAGAAAAAAAAAAACCCTTTCCTATATGTTTTATACCGAACCTGTTTGATTAGTAGCACAATTAGTTAAAAAATGTTCAGAAAAGGTTTTTGAATGATCTGTGAACTTTCTTTTTGAACGCTTTTGACCTAGTTGCGCTACTAGAAAAAAAAAAAAACCTTTCCTATATGTTTTATACCGAACCTGTTTGATTAGTAGCACAATTAGTTAAAAAATGTTCAGAAAAGGTTTTTGAATGATCTGTGAACTTTCTTTTTGAACGCTTTTGACCTAGTTGCGCTACTAGAAAAAAAATCTGATGTGTCCAACACATGACTTCCTTGCACGTCCATTAGATCAAAAATATTTTCGATGCACTTCCTCTAAATTTATTAGTTTGAAAGAGATAAAATATCAATAATAGTAAGGTTTAGCGATTTCTAGCCAAATATTTCGATATCGCCAAGCTGAGTTCAATTTGAAAGATTTCTTTCTGACACTTTATTTGGCGATATTTCACCAAAAGCCGACAAACTTGAGATAGTCAGCGAGATTTTGGGGATAGCCAAAGTAGTCATTGACCACAGACTTTCAATGAATTGAATGCATCTATACACCTCAATGTATTCAAAGTCATTTGGCTCACCATGTAAATAAATTCTCAGTCGATTGCTGTCAAAAAAGATATTGAAAACAGTTAGATATTACAATAGTTCTAAATACAAAGTTAAAAAATCTACGGGTTAAAGTTTTAGAGTTATACAAAATAGGAAATAATTTTTGGCGCCAAATTTGGCGATATTTCGGCGAAACTCGTCAATGTCGACGACATTTGGCGAGATTTTAAGCATGAACCAAACAATGACAGATTATCGCCAAATTTGGCGATATTCCGCCAAAACTCGCCAAGAACGATAACAAATGGCGATACTTTGGGCATGGACCAAAATTTATGACTATCGCCCAAATTTTTCGATATTTG